>RJWT010001728.1:0-45696 GCA_004365215.1 Cuniculus paca
AAAGTAATTTCAGTGGAATGATGGTGTTGGCAAGGATATCAAAGATAAAGCTACAAAGAAGATACAGATAGGTATCTGGTAGCAACATCCCTGTGGGTGCTCATAGACACAGGCACGTTTTAGCAACACAATCTTAACAAGCATGAAGTCAGGAAGGCACTGTAACAACTTGTCGGGAATCATTCGCATGTCCTCCTCAGAGAAACATGGCAATGGTTTTGGGGCTGAACCCAAACACTGCACACAACTCCAGTCACGGGGAAACACTTGTGATCATGACGACTGGCTTTCACAGGTACGTTTAACTGAGGACGCGGCTGGAACTGAGGTGAGAGATGAAGAAAATAATGCCCAGGAGTAAACGGTTATCTCAAAACGTAAGGATATTTTCTATTGTGTAAGAAAAGGGAGACAGTAACCAAAGTGAGGAGCAACTTAGTAGTTTAATTATGAGTCTTTTAATGTCTTTTCATAATCAGTTAATAAATGCCTTAACAATAAAATTGAATTTAAGCTTTTAATAGGCTATGTTGTCCTGAACCTAAACAAAGGAATTAGCAGCTCCAGGCATTGTGCAATAACTGGCTCCCTGTTTGGTGCCAGAAGAAACAAAGCATTTCACGTGCTTTTTTTGCAGCTCACCATAATAAACGCTTGTAATATTCCCCAATTTCTGGAGTGTAAGACGCAGATCTTATTTATCACAGTATGTGACACACCTGGCACGCGGATCAGGAAACAACTGTTTTACTTCATTTCTGTCATCACCTTCCAACAGATTTCTTTCACATTCCAATTTGGATGGAAGGACTTGACTTTCTCTCCATAAGTTCTCCATTAACAGTTTCACAGCAGAAGGCGCCATTGGTCCATTTCCTCTTGCAGCAACTAATTACACAGAGCAGCATGTTTTGACTTGGACCACAGCAAACGTGTCAACTCATGGGCATTTTACTTGTATCTTCAAGCGATGTCTTTATCATCATCACCATGCGTTCTCTGGGAAGGCAGGGAATCGCACAATTCCTCAGAGGGGCAAGGAGGAACACAGTGACAAGTCAGCAGCACAAATTACCAACCTCAACTCCCTTCAGTCACTTTTATTAATGTGTTTTATTTGAGGGGGACTTTCTTAAGGTTGTGTCACTTCACGCATGTGGCAGATGAAAAGCACTTTTGCTTTCTGTATCTGCAGCAGCGTGCATATCAGGCTTGCAGTCCTGAGCTCTGTGAGCTCCACAAACAACTATGCACTAATAAACCTTGAAAAGCTTGAATTACACTATAACCCACAAAAATTTTCAAATTAAAAAGGCATATTTACAGGCCCCCTGTGGATAGTGATTTTATTTAGTTTAATTCCCTCTTGAGGCCAATTAGGTAGACACCCCTGCACACAGGCACACGCTTCTGAAGGAAGAAAAAGAGGGAGGGTTAACTTTAGTTTTGAAAAAAAAAAATAGCAGTATATCATTCTTCCATAGACAGAAATGATTTTCCCTGCTGTTGTTCTGTGAAGAACAGAACCTTCAGAAATAAATGAAAGTGTATGCAAGATTGATTTTTTATTTGGATTAGTTTTTTCAAGCCTACATGAACTTCAACTTCTTCCTAATTCAAACATAGCGAATTATCATGTTGAAGAATAAAAGTCAAACTTACACCGTCACAATAGAGCATGCCCCTTTCATTCTCTGCAATTATCTTCTGGCCAAAATGACTTCTTTCCCTTCTAAGGAAGCTTCGAATATATGGCTGTTTGTAGGTGTATTTACAGTTGTTTTTTTAAGGAAATGACTTGCACACTTTCAATGCTTTTTATCACCTATTCAGGGAGCTCATTTATACAAATAGAGCTCAGATCAACACAAGAGAGATATTTGCTATACAAATTATTCCTAGCCTCTCTTGTTACTCACTGCTGCTCTTTCCATCAGAATCACAAAATTTGCCTCTTTCTCATCTGGTGGCAGGCTCCATATGTACCATATGAAAAAAGAGTTAATAAAATGCACGTTGGAAATATAAAACAAGGTCAGGGGCGACGGTTTGGCTGAAGGCCTTTCTTTAAATGTGGAACACAAAAGAACAAAATTGTTTTAGCAGTTGCAGCTGTGAAAAGAGGCAGCTTGAGTGGAGAGTGGCAGTCGAAGCAGCCGAAGTTCCTGCTACTTGTTTCATGTGACCATCACAACCACTCTCTTCCACTTAACATGAGCACCCTGCACAAAAGGTGCCCCAAGCTTTGGAAAGGCTAAGCGGGGGGTGGGGGGAGAAGGCCCCATCGTGCTCCTCAGAGGGCTCTGGGGATTGGAGGGTCAAAGCAGTGGGAGTGTCAGGTCAAGACCACATGACACAAGACTCCAGGCTCTAAAGCCCCCACAGCTCTGTGTCCTCCTCCAAGTCAGCAGCGATGAATGGTGTTACTGTACATCCTGTGAATGCCACCTGGATTGGATGCCTGTCAGCAGTAGGTTTTTAAAATCAAGTACTTAAGATTCTGTGGTCAGGTCAATTCAATGCCAACCAAACCCAAAGCCCAGAAAAGAAAATACTGTCAGTCATGCAGTTACTTGTTCCTTAGGACCTCAGACACATCACTTCACAAATTTGTTTTTTTTAATGAGTTGACTAGTTATTTGGTGAATACTTAAGAACGTGAGGCAAGCAGCTCAGTTAAAAGAACTCTATCCTTTAAAATGAAGACAAAGATAAAATACTTAGAATTAGGTCACAGAATGAAGACAGTAGCCCAAACACGCATTAATATCTGAACATAAGTCATCAAATTAACTATGATGCAGCAAAAGAGAAGACTTGATAGTCTTGACAAAGCATGAGAAAAGTGAATCATCTAAACAGAACAACACAGACTTGCAGAGACAACCTACAGGTACCTTGGTGATGGCAGGGGAACAGCTGCAACTCTGAAAACGGTCAGACACCACTTCTTTCAGTTACTAACTCTGTGGTTCATAGAGTAATTCCTTCCCCTAGTATTGATTCTCTCACTGGTGGAAAGAGAATGACACTTTCACCTTCTCAGATAGAATAACACAAAGTGTACAGAGAACTTGGCTAGCACCAGCACATAGTAAGTGCTCAAAGTTGGAGCATGTGCTTCCCTTCCCTTGCCTGCCTCCAGCATTCCTTAGACACACCTTAGTATGAGCAGACAAACCATCACTCAGCACAGTGCACTGGAAATTAGATTGCTTTGGACTTAAAAAAACCTTACCTTTTAATAGACTTTACCTAAACTAGAAATAGTAAGAAGATCTAGGCCAGTAGGTCCAGAAATTCTATACATGTAAAACTTATGTGAATGATGGAAAGAAATTTCCCCCAGCCTCCTTTCCATGTCATCCTTCATAGGTCGAAGATTATTTCAGCAAAAAGTTCATATTTGAAATCCTTTCTAGAGACATTCATTATTCTACTGTGATCTCAGACAGCAGCAGCATCACCCAAGAGCTTGTTAAAAGTGCTGAGTTCTGAAAAAAAAAAAAAAAAACAAGTGCTGAATTAGGACTAGGAGCGTAGCTCCATAGCGCGTATATGTTCGAAGCCGTGTGTACATTCTAATGGTTCTAATGGACCCCCAAGTTTCAGGACCACTGAAGTTTTGGTCCCATTTGCAAAATAAAACTTAAAATTTAAAAAAAGATTAAAATAAGAAATATAGAATAGAAAAGTCTAAGTACCTTTGAACTACATCCACTGAAAGAAATAAGCTTTCAAGTGTATAGTTAACGGCATCTACATTTCTAAAATCCTAGTGATGAAAAGAAAACTGAGATAGATACAGTTCCATATTTACACCTTGGCTGTGCATACGTCTTGCTTAACAAAGTGCCCGGGTGGGCAGAACATTTATTGGCATTAGTCACCGTGTTTATTGATGCTGCCCATTTTGCACTGATTTTAGAACTCTGTAGGGGAGGTGCTGTGACTTTGAAAAGGCTATTTTATAATCAAATTGCTTTACTTGAAGGTTTATGTAACATGCTGTACTATTAAACAGTAAATAAAAACCACTGATAAACCCCAGGTCCCCCACAGGTAGTTTGGCACATCCTTAATTATCTGGTTTATGAGCGAATTGCCACCTCAGCTTCGGTTTTCAACTTGTTAGATGTGTGTGTGTGCACATACCCGGCTTCCATGGCAACCTCAGATTCAGGTTTAAACGATGTTGCAAACTATGCAGAGGACAGGCGGAGGAATTGTAATAAATAGAAGGGCTGAAGTTTGGTTTGGAGACGTGGTGTTTTGTTTTTATGTGCAGCAAAGGCTCGATTTGACGTGTGTGTGTGTGTGTGTGTGTGTGTGTGTGTGTGTGTGTATCGGGGCACTATCCTAGACCAAAGGATCTGAAAAAGGTCAGCGACATCTGACAGCATCCGGATCAATCCACCCAGTTGTTACAATGCGGGTTTTACTGATGGAGTCTGAACCCCTTTCTCTGGGCACCTTGTCTGCACCACCTCCTGTTTTCCCTGCTAAACCAGACTAGCGAGGAGGCTCACATTTGCCTGCCAGCAATTAAACCTTCCAAAGCGCAAAATCCTTCTCTGCGCCTTTGTCATTCAAAGCTAGGTAACACTCATCGGTGGCATTAGATGACTTTCGTTATACTTTTATGTCTCCCAAGAGTTTACAACCTCTCAAATCCAAGAACTCCCGGAAACCAGTATTACTCCAGAGCATTAGAGGTACTCAGCATCCGGTAGGCTCAGCTGTATGAGCGCCCCCTCGCGGCTGCACCATGCCTCTCCTCTGTGAGCCTCAGAAGACAAGGAAACCCTCTTCGGATTTGCTCAAGACAGGTTGAACCAAGAAAAGAGGTAGAAAAACACTGGGTTGCTCAGTTGCTCGGGAATTAGTCCTTGCCACAAAACAAGAATTAACTTGCTAAATGTGAGAAATCTGATTTTTTTTTTTTGCTACTTCCAGGTCCCCAGCACTTTTTTGCTGCTTAGAGATCAAAGGACACAATGTGGGCATTTGGGAGCCTTCTCCACATCCCCAGGGTCATGGGCTCAGGCGTTTCCACAGGGCATACCAGGTATTACAAACCATTGTAGATCCCTGCATCCGGCATTGATTAAACAATGTCTGGAGCTGGCAAACATTATTAATATATAGAATGCTACAAAGATTGATTGCTCTACTTTCATTTTTCTTCTTCCTGCCAGTCCCTTACAGGAGAAAGCCTTGCAGCTGTTCTGGATCCCATTGCCAGAGGCATATGATGGCTTGTTTTGATGTTGCACCAGCAAGTTCTGTGCCTCATATAGGGACAAGCCAAGGAGAACATCCCAAGTTCCAAGGGAGGCCAACACACAATCACCCTGTCAGGTATTGTTAGTAAGTTGGGATCATAAAAGATAATAAACTCTCTCCCATCTTTTATGACGGCACACAGAGATCAAACACTTTCCATACCAGAGCACAAAGCCCCCAGGACCAGTTCTCCCTGACAGATGTTCATCTGCTATCTCAGTATTGACGTGTTACTTAATTTATTGACCCACAGAGAGAAGGAAACAAAAAGACCCTAGGAATCTGTTATCATACAAACTGCTTTCCAGGACTCTAAGCTCTAGAAATAAAGTGGAGACGATGTCATGTTTTAGGAGTTGTTTTAATATTTCTGTTTTATTGTTTTATTTTAAATATTTGAGTAAGAAAATCATCAAAGAAAAAGGAGTTAAACCCCCAAGAAGCATCCATTGTTATTTGCTTTTAATCAAATAAAATACACTTAGTGATGAATAACATAGTTCCTTACTTTTGATTAGCTTACTGACACTCACCTGGGCCCCACAATCCCATATACCAAAAAATGCTGGGTTCGCCCTAGGCTTCAAAGGATGATGAGGAATGGGGTGAAATAAAACTTCATAATTCAATACTACAGAATCCAGCCTTCCCACACTAATCCATTCTGCATACCTGGGCTGCTCACATTAAAATAGAACTCTGGTTGCATCTCTCTAGGTTGACAGGGTCTTGGCAGGTACCCCTGCCTGACAAAAAGAAAACACACACACAGTGGTGTTTAAAGCCCTCCTCAGGGTCCCAATAAGCCTCACTAGTCATATTTATCCTCAGTCATTCTGTTTCATGTGCATATGTCCCAGCGCCACTGGATTAATTACAAGTTATTCTTTCCCACCTCTGTGACTCTGCTCATGAAGTCTTTGCCCATATCTACAAATAAAATCCTTTAAGGATCAAACAAAATCAGTCTTTCCCTCCCCTGATTCCTGTAGCCCTTAATTTGAATCACCCCAAAGACTACTTGTGTGCATAGTTCTCTTTCTGGACATCAAGAAATTTGAATAAAGAACCAGCTGTGTTCACCTGTTTGCCTCATCCACTCCTCCCTGTTGCAAGGCAGGTGCTTGGTATGTACTGTCCAGTGACCCTTCCAGTAGCCCTGCCCCAAAGCTTTCCCTGATTTCACCTGAATTAGGAATGAAGACAAAACTCTCTGAATTTCTATTCAAGATACTTCAAAAAAAACACATTTTCAGAAATCATCCTACACTACCTGGATTAAAAAAAAAACTGCTAAAATGGCTCTCTTATAGCTATCATCAGACTGAATTGTCCTCCCCAACTCCCACACAAGCCCAGACATCTCCTTGGTTATGGATTCAAGGATGGCCTAACTCTTCTCCACTGTGTAGTTTACCCAAGCAATCCCAACCTGCAGAAGTCTCTGCAGTTATACAATAGCTCATCTCTTCCACACTTTTCTCAACTAGTCTTTATAAACTTTAACATCACCAAGAACTAGTATTTAAAGTTTACATGTCCTAAATTTCAAAAGTGTGGATTATACTATCTTCATCTTTAAATTTCCCATTACCCTTAATATTATGCCTTGCTCATAAAATCATCAAATACTTTATCACTTTACTTTGAAATATGCTAAAAAATTGTGTTTGATGTATAGATTATATCAACTCAAATGTTATTCCATCCAAGGTTCCAAACCAAATGATTTGCTAGTAATGAATAATCAGAAGGACCCTTTATCCATCCATCTAAATAAGTATCTTTAAAATTTAGCAATAACTCATAAGAAATCACAACCTAACAAACACATCACATATGTATAACTAAAACCAAAGTTCTTAATTCAATATTTACCCATGTCATGCCTGATTCAAAGCAATATTTACCATTTCATTAAGAAAAATTACTAACCAAGGCCAGTTATGACTTTATGGATCACAATCAACTAATGAACTAATGTTTAAAAATTCTTGATTTAGAAGTTTCTAAGTATTTCTAGCTGCAGTACAATTTCTAAAACTTTATGAAGACAGAGAAACCTAGATTATTTTTGCTGCCCTAGATGTCCAAGACTAAACAATAAAATAGCAAACAGGCAAATTTAGTATCCTGCATAATGACATCAATAAGAAAATCCAAGCTGGAATGAAATAGCCATGGGTAGTCCAATAGCTAATCAGATCACTACATAGCTAGAAACACTTAGCAATTTCCATTATCTTTATCTGACTAATAAGCAGCGAAATAATCATGCTGGTGTGACTAGGACCATTCAGTCAGTTAATTTTCCTCTATTTTATGTGTTCCACACCAAAGCCTTTAGCTCTTTCAGTTTCTGGTCATTCGTCAAGAATTGTTTTAACTTTCTTCTGAGAATTCTTTCATTTTTGTTTTCTTAGAGTATTTTATTACTGCTTCCTCTTAGCATCACTTCTCCATGACACTCCTCCAACC
This sequence comes from Cuniculus paca, assembly GCA_004365215.1. Lineage (NCBI taxonomy): Eukaryota > Metazoa > Chordata > Mammalia > Rodentia > Cuniculidae > Cuniculus > Cuniculus paca. The sequence continues at coordinate 7,765 of RJWT010001728.1, forward strand.
CCTAAAACATTTGACAATGTCAGGAGACACATTTAGTTGTCATAACTGGTGTAAGAGTAGAAAGAATTGGAATGCTGCTTCTGGCATCTAGAAGGTAGAGACCAAGGGTAATGCCAAATGTCTCACAATACAAAGGACACGTCCCTACCCAGGAAAAAATATTTCCAGTCCCAAATATCAATAACTCCTTTGTTAAGAAACCCTGGTTTTAATATATTTATATATTTTGTTTCTTCACTAAGGCTACTAAAATTAAAGGCTAAATATACTCACCAAAAAAAGGACAAAAAGGCACCACTATCGCTCAGAGATTTTTGCTCCAGATCACCTCTGCATGTGTGACCTCAAATTAGACTCAGTACAGTTGAGACTTACCCCTGAAGGTTATCATGCTGTCCACCAGACTACATGCATACAATCTATCTTGGTTACTTTTTTACAGATTGCTGGGCACTCTGAACCTGATTGCAAGGAACAGATTCTCTATTTCACTGCCATTTTGGAACCTCATGTGGTCTCCGCTGCCATTCTGGAACCTCGTGTGGTCTCTGTCGCCATTCTGGAATGTGGCACTCTGTAGCTTTCTCCTCCAGGCAAAGTCTTTCATTTTTGTAGTTTGAGAGCTGCAAAAGTTCGAGACTTGCTGCTTTCCGTGATGTCTCCAGGCTATCTTTTGTATTTTGTTCCTTTTCAGCAATCGAGGTTTTAGCTCTATCTTTACAGTTCGTAGCTTTCCGACCAAACTCAAATTTTAAGTCACCATGCTGGGCTCTTTGTTCTTGATTTCCAATATAAAACCCCCAACAATAGCCATTCCACTGCCTCAACATTTGACTGCCTTGAAATTTCCTTTGCCAGATTAATCAGGCCATCGCCCTTAATCTGTCTCAGGCAAAGTCTCTGGACATGAGCAGAATGCAGACAAACTTTCTGCCAAGCCATAGCACACATCGTGTGGAGTCCAGCAACCAGTGCAGTCCTTCTTCCCAGGAGAAACCTCCCGAGCCTGATCTTTACCAGCAGGCTTTCCACCAGCCTTCTGGTCTCCTGAGCTCTGACCAGAATCTCCTGTATAGAATAGCCTAAGCTGTTCCGGCTCTATGCATACAGGCAACATCTCTGAACCTTTCCAAACTCTTCCCATAAGCCATTCCCAAAGGCTCTTGAACCACATAGTCAGATACAGTCACAGCAATGACCCCACTCCTGGTACCAAATTTTGTCTTGGTTACTTTTTCTCATTGTTGAGACAAAATACCTGATGCCCAAAGTGAAGGAAGGAGAGGTTTATTTAGCTTACAGTTTTGGGGGTTTCAGTCCATACTCAGCTGGTTCCAAGGCAGGGTGGTGTAGCTGAGGGGCAGCCATTCATGGCGGCTGCAAGCGGCAAGAGCAAACTGTGCACAAAGAAGAAAAACCACCCCCATTCCGACCTTACACTGTATGTCAGCTCCACCCCTGGGCAGGTGCAGAACTCACATTGTCAATCTCAGCACTACACAGTGAGTCAATCACAAACGCCAGATTCAGCCACTTCCATGACTACATGAGGCTTGTGGGGGGGCCATCTATATACAAACCATAACACAACCTCACCACTTCACTACATGCAACATCCAAACTCCAGGTTCCCTGACATCCATCTAACAGGGGAGCTGCAGTGACCAAAAACCAACCAAGGAAATACTGATGCTATCCGAACATCTGTAAGAAGTGCCAAATTTGGATCCTTAATTCAAAATATATTACCAAGCAGGGAACATATCTTCTTTAAATGTTCCTTGATGCACAGTCCTTCAGTCATTTGTTTAGTCTTTTTCACTAAGCAAAGTTATATTACCAACTGCTAACTTGTTCTCCAACTCATGGGATCACCCAAAATAAGCAATATTTATTTCCTATAGGTACCTGTCACCCAAACTGTAACATCTTAAGGTTCAGGACTGGGATAGTAAGTTCTTAAGCATGCTGTCTATATGACAAAGTCACCTCAACTAAAATTCCCAGATTTCTGTCATGATTTTCCAAATGATTTTCCTACTGCCACCCTCTGCCCTCTATTCCAAACCATATTCAACCACCATTTTATCATATAATGTCTTTATTCAAGAATCTTCTATGCATTACTACTCTGCCCTAAAGAAAGATAAACTTGGGTCATTTGTGGAAAAAATAGATGCACCTTGAGATCAAAGGTTAAGTGAAATAAGTTAAGCATACAAACTTAAATATCACATGAATTCTGTGATAGTTCACTATGTCAACTTGAGTAAGAAATCCCCAACTAAATTGGCTTAGCATAGTTCCAGGCATAGAGGACCCACCCAAGGGAGGATTATTACCAAATGTATGAAAGGGAAACAACAAAGGAAGGCTAGCTTCTGTTTCTTCAGAGGAGCTCCAGTCTTCTCCTTCACCTTGGGCATTATCTCCTGGCTTCCACTGCAGACCCTTCAGCCTCCTCATACAGACTCACTACATCAGACAGGCACCACACTGAGCTCCAGGCTTTCCTCTGGATCCTTCAGATCTCCTGTGCACAGAAAGACCTTTCACACTTTTCTACACCTGACTCTGTGGGTGGTCATTAAAGCTTAATCTTGCAAATTCTTATATATTTGTGCATCTTGCATTAAATCTGTTTTTATAACAAGTACTGACTGGTACATTTTCTCTTACATGAGAAACCCAGAGTAAAAATAAAGAGCAAAATAAAAGACAGATAATAGGAAGTATGGTGACAAATTATTATCCAGGGAGAAGGGAATCAAGAGATGAAGGGAAAGGGTAGTGAGGCAAAGGATAAGGGCTGAAAAAAGGGAATCAGAATGTGTTATGTACATGAATGAATTCCACATGAGGAATGTAAACATTATGTACATAAAAAAAGGAAAGAGATCCAGGAATGGACAAAGGAGGTAAAGAAGGAAAGGAAAAAGAATGAAAAAAAGAATCTTGTCATGTTAAATAGTTTTTGCATGTCAAAAGAAATCTCCAACAGAGTGAAAAGAAAACTCACAAATTGGGAAAAAATTTTAGTCAACAGCCCTTCAGACAAAGGTCTTCTATCTAGAACATATGAAGAATTAAAAAACATCAGGCCCTCGAAATTCAAAGACCCAATCCAAAAATGGGCATCTGAGATGAAAACACACTTCTCAGCTGAACAAATACAAATGACAAATAAATACATGAAAAAATGTTCAGCATCATTGGTCATTAGAGAAATGCAAATTAAAACAACTCTGAGATTTCATCTCACTCCAGAAAGAATGGCCAGGATCAGGAAAACCACCAACAACAAATGCTGGAGAGGCTGTGGGGAAGAAGGAACCCTTCTCCACTGTTGTTGGGAGTGTAGACTGGTGCAGCCACTGTGGAAATCAGTCTGGATGTTTCTCAAAAACCTAGGATTGGAAGTCCCATTTGACCCAGCTATTCCACTTCTGGGCATATTCCCAGAAGAAGTGAAATCATCATACCACAGTGATATATGTGCACCCATGTTTATAGCAGCACAATTTGTAATAGTCAAATCTTGGAAACAACCCAAATGCCCATCAATTGAGGAATGGATAAAAAAGATGTGGTGCTTTTATACAATGAAGTACTATTCAGCTATAAAGAAGGATCACATTGAGGCTTTTATAGGTAAATGGATGCGACTTGAGACCATACTCATAAGTGAAATAAATCAAACTCACATGTGTAAACACCACATCGTCTCCTAGTGAAAGAAACTGAAAGACTCAATAAAATACAAAGTTCCTGATAAATATGGGGAAAAGGTTCTGAAATCCAATGGTGCTTTTATTCTTTGATTTGATTGGTTTAAGTCTCTTTTCTACTATTTGATTGCAAGATGTGAGAAGACAGGAACAGCTCTTTTGAAGAAAACAGGGGCCATTGTGGTAGCCATTGTTGGTTTCTTGTTGTCTTATTTGAAGGCCTATAATGCTTTCACTCTTTTGTTTTATCTGGTTTTATATTATTTTGGTTTTTTTGAGTTTATTGTCTGTAAATGTACGAACAACCATTTTGAAGAAGGCAAGAGACACTAGGGTAACCATTGTTAATCTCCTGTTGTTATGTTTTGAAGACCTGTATTTTTTGCAGTGTTCTGTTCTGAAATGCTATATTGTGTTTGACTCTGTTCTGTTTTGTTTTGCTTTGTTTTCTATTGTTCTATTTTCTTTAGAATAAAAAAAATGAAAAAAAGAATTAATATGTGTTATACATATTTACCAATTTCCCACAAGGAATGTAAACATTATGTACTACATACATGTACTAATAAATTAAAAACAATAGGAATAAATTCAGTCCTAGAGAAAATTTTTATTTATAAAAGCCAATCCTTAATGTTAAAAAATGTTTGAGTTTATAAACAATGAGAACTTTCTGTGACCTTCCTCTTCACAGGACTATAAACGTGTATTTGTTTTATAATTTAAATTAAATCTATTTTAACTGATATATAAATGCATAAAATTGTACATATTAATGAGATACCATTTTATGTTCTAATACATGTATGCATTGTATATTTAAATCAAGTCAAATATCTCTGTGTCTTTTATCACTTCTTTATGGTGAAAATTTTCAAAATCCTGTCCTATAACTTTTCAAAATGCATAATACATTATTGTTATCTATACTCACCCTACCATGCAATAGCACACCAGAACTTCTTACTCCTAACTGTAAATTAGATAGCATCTGTAACTTGATTAAACTTTGCCATCACTGCTTCACCCTACTTTCCCCAGCCTTCTGTATTCAACATTCTACCTCTCTATAAAATCAACTTTTTGAGATTTCACATATGAGTGAGGTCATGCAATGATTGTCTTTGTGCCTAACTTAATTAAATCACTTAGCATAATGATCCCCAGTTTCATCTGTGCTGTCACAAATAACAGGATTTCATTCTTTCTTACAGCTATATAGTATTCCATTGTGTATATGTACCAAATTTTCTTTATCCACTCCTTACTTGATGGAAATTGGGGTTGTTTTCATTTCTTGGCTATTGTGACTAGTGCCACAATAAATCGTGTAGATGTCTCTTCCATATATTGATTTCATTTCCTTCAGATATCCCAGGAGTGGAATTGCTGGATCATATGAAATTCTATGTTTAAAATATTTAAGGGACTGTCATACTGTTCTCCATAGTGACCATCTACTTTACATTACTACTAAGAATATGCAAGAGCTCCTTCTTTCCCACATCCTCAACAGTACTTGCTACCTTTAGTTTTTTTGGTAATGGCATATCATTGTTGTTTTGACTTGTGTGTCCTGACAATTAGAGATGAGCGTGTGAATTTTTCATTTACCTCTTGACCATTCGTATATCTTCTTTTGATAATGTCTGCTTCATTCCATTAACCATTTTTAAAGGAGGCTATTTGCTTTGCTGTTGAGTTTTTGGAGTGCCTTATATATTCAGGGTATAAACTCTATATAATATATGTAGTATACAAATATTTTCTTTAATTCTGTAAGCCATCTCTTTACTGATTTTTTCCTTCACTGTGTAGAAGCATTTTAGTTTGATGTGATTTAATTTCTCTTTTTGCTTCCATTTCCAGATGTCTTCAGGCTGTATGTCTGTCTTTATCCAGTCTCTACATTGTGAGACTACATATAGTCTCACAAATTTTGAGTTTGCAAACTTATTTCTGCTCTTGGCCTCCCCACACACTTCTCCTTCACCTAGAAAGTCCTCTGTGTCAGAGTTCCAGCGCAGACACACCAATGGCACTAAAAAGCCATAACAAACTCTTAACAGAAGTGTGATCATTGTTTGAGGAGTCACAGGGATGTCTTTCACTGTAGCACCTCAAGGGGAGATAACAATCTTATCTGGAAGAGGGGCTATCTGACAAGACCTAAGGCCCAAAGTATGGAACCATGCAGCTTCTGCTAAAGCTCTGGGCATGCAAGAAGGGGTCAGAGGAAGTAATAGCCCAGCCTCCACTCACCTGCTAGTGCCTATCACTGTTTATGCCAACAGAAGTCCAGAGGGCTAAAGAGCTGAGTAAGGCAATCTACAGAGGTCGCCCTCTGAAGGGCAGGGCAGAAGAGATGAACCATGTGTGTCACTGCAACCGAATAGTCTCTGTTCTGTATCTCTTCACCCCAGATAAAGCTAAACAAATTGGGGAGAAAAGGACTATTTTCTACTACTCTGGTTAAATCAGTGCTAAGAACATTAAGATTCACATTAAGTGTGTATTGAATAAGGAAGATGTGTAAGAATCACAAGGGAAGTTCTTCGGTGGGTGGCAGAAAGCAATTTGTCACTGCCCAAAATTATATGTAGAAGACAGAAATATACTTAGAATATGGTTACATACAATTTAAATTCTATGAAGAAGATGTCAATCTCGAGGAGGCATACTACCCTATCTCTCTTTTACCTTCAATACTGGTCCACTTTAAAAATAAACTTAATAATCCGCCAAAATATCACAGGAATGTCATTAGAGCTGATAAAGCCCCATGCGTCTCTTGCCCCTTTCAAGTCTTGCGCAATGGAGCACAGCGTCCTGTAACACAGGAAGGGAACTCAATGATTGCTGAGTTATAACGATGCAGAAAATAATGGAGTACAGAGGAAATACATTAAGTGTTCAAAGAATTATACAATGTAAATCCTGTGGCCATATATGAGAACAAGCAGTGAGCTATTTCAGGTTGAGAAAGAAAAAGATTCTAATTCCTTTTGACAGCTGTAATTGTTTTTCGATTGTCTTCAAAACTTGCCTAATTTCTTTCTCATTTTGAAAGCATATATTTTTATTTTAGCACCAATTCACTCTCTGAAAAATCATAAATTATGTATGTTTTTCTACTAATAGTACAGTTTTGGAAATCCCATTAGAAATGTATTTGATATGGTTATGGGCAACTGAGTTAGATAGAAATATTATAGGCAGTCAGACAGGGCTAGGCCCTTGAAGGAGCCAGTGCAGAAAACCAGATACCTTGTAACTGTGGGGAAGACAGACACCTCTGCTGTGGGCCAGGCCTCAAGATAAAAGATCAAATACAACCATATCCAAAGGATAAGCATCAGGGATTGGTATTCTAAATAGGTTTCTATCATCCTGAGGAAGCCAAAAGGAGCCACTAACGTAACCCTTTACAGGCAAAGAGCCCCTGCTCTATATTCATGCCCACTTGCTACATGACTCACTTCCCCATTTGTCCCTGATTTAATCAATTTTACCTGAGCAATTATACTCATGATCTGATTGGTTGACCATGGTGCTGTCCCACCTCATGCCCATCTTGTGAGTTTCCATGTTTTCTCCACCTCAGACCTGCCTCGTGTTGTGGTTTGGCTCCATAAAAGTCCCTAGAAAACAGTCTATGGCAACCCACTCAAGACCCCTTCTGTCTCTCTCTTAGATCGAAGCTTTGTTTCTCTCAATAAACGTATTCTGCTCTTAACCTCTGTTAAAATTCATTCTTCCATTTTGGAGAACATGAACTCAAACTGAACATCTAGTAGGTTGGGAGTTTCTTTCTCCTATATCAATATTTATAGTAGTGTACTTCCAGGAAGATTTAGTAAGTTCCATGTGATTAAAGCCATTGCTTAAGAGATTGTAAATAGTAAGTTGCCTTAATAAGGTTTACATTTTGGCAGATCCACCAGATAAAAATATTACTATTGAAATTTTCAGTGGGAAAAGTGAACATTTGTATAGTAAAAGAACCAGAAGAGGCTGGGACTTGGAGGAGCTGATCAAGGATCCAACTAGCCAGCCTTTCTGGTAAGCCACGCAGATCATGCTGGACCCAGGAAGACAAGGAAAAGTCAGCAACTCCCAAGAATCAGCCATGCAGGGACTGGGAGGAGCCGATCAAGGATCCAACTAGCTAGCCTTTCTGCTAAGCTGCACAGACCATATAGGACCCAGGAAGAGAAAAAGTCAGTGTCTCCTGTAAGCCTACCAGCATGCAGGCTGAAAATCACCAAGCCCTCTCAGCCCATAAGCCACCAGCTGGTTTGGAGGTCAGCCTGAGCTGATAGCAATTGAGGTACAAAAAGCACCTGAATGATTGTATTGTTAGGTTGAATTTACAGGCATGGGTTTGATAGTCTGAGCATGTATAGGAAGGATAATAGAATGCAATATGATAAATATGGGGGAATTTTTTCTGTCTTGTTTTTAAAGTCTAATAATGTTTTCACTATTTTGTTTTATTCTTATTAATTTTTTTTTGCTTTACTCAATATTCTGTTTTGATTGGTTTTATTCTGTTTTGTTTTGGTCTGGTTTTGCTATAACTGATGGAATGGAAAAGTACTATGAAGATAACAAGATATAGTATAGTAGCCATTGTTGTTTTCCCATTACCCTGCCTTGATATTCTGTACCAATTTCACTGCTGTGTTTTGATTGGATTTACTCTGTTTTGTTTTGTTGGGTTTTACTATCTTTAAAATAAAAAAAAAAAACCAGAAGATGATGGTGAGAAAATATATATCAATACTATTGTTTTCTAATTTTCTTTAATAATGTATCTGGGGAACATTGAACGTTACATGGAGAAATGTCACCCTCAAGAAGAAGACGTAAAGAACTGGAGGGTTTGGTGGTACCTAGGATGGAGCAGCAGAGCCAAGAAGCTAGCAAGTGGGGGTGGGACAGGGAGAGGAATGGGATACAAGTAAAAGAGAGGTTTCTCTATCAAGGCAACCTCAACTCTACATTCAAATGTTAACAATTATGAAGATTTTTAAAACTGAAATATAGTAGCTTTTTAAATCTTTGCTTAAGATTTCTTCCTACAGTTTTATGAGGTTGAAATATTGAGAATATTTTAAACATAAGATAGGTGTTTCATTAATGGATACAGGTACCACCTAGACAGCAGAGCACTTACTGCCAAAAACAAAACAAACAGATTGATAAAGAGAGTCAAGATTCACTCTATTTATATAGCAATGATTCTCATGAGTCTTAGCTTTCAAAAAATCCGATAATAGTGGAGAATACAGTTCAATATTTCCTTCTGTCATTCTGATGAGGTCACCTTCCATTCAACTCAGTACCGTATGGGTACGAGTGCAAACAAGTGTCACAATGAGAAATTTTTCATCCTTCTGCTCAGCTGAGACTTTCCAGTGGAATGGTCTTTTGAAGCAAAATTTTTCATAAAGAGGGTATCCTAGACTCTGGAAAAAGTATTCTTCTCACTTAGGAATTTTTCTGATGTCTTTTGAATCTCATTGAAAAAAAGATTTAAACTTCATTTGTAACAATCCAAATCTGAGTTATATGCACCGTGAATCTGAATAAGGAATAAAACCTTGGCCTTATTTAAATCTATTTGTTTTGGAAATAAATGAAGGATATATCTGTAAATATAGAGTGCTTTCCAAACACGAGTCCCAGCTTCTCTTCCATAGTCTTTCTTAGATCTGTATGCTCTTCTACTCCAGCTGTGAGACCAGGGAAGCCATACCATTGAGGTCTGGCTGTTCAGCCCTGCTTCTTCAAAGAAAAATCTCAGAAGACAAAGGGGTCTCCTTCGACTACAACTAAATCTGGCCACAAGACATCAGAATTGTTTTACAAGTAAAAAACAAAAAAAGGTTTATTCCTGAGCTCCCCTGATGTCACAGAATTCATCCACATTTTTTCACTTAATTCCCATGACAGTTGTGTGAGGCAGATTCATTCCCATTTTTACTAATTAAAAAAGCAAGTCATAGAAAGATTAGGAATTCAAGGCAGAATATGGACTTGAGCAGAGATTTTATAACATCAGTCTTCCCTGGGCTGTATCATAATGTATTTTATATAATAGCGCCCTGTTCCTAAAGTGCAGACGAGAAGGTTCAGTTTAAATTTTATTTCCTTTTCTGTGTGGTTCCAGGCTCATTTTCCCATAAAACCAAGCACATTTAACTGTGGGACATGAATCAGTGATAATTCAGGTACCAGCTTCCTCCTTCAAAGCCATAACAAAACAAAACACAACAAAAAAGGAATTTCTAGAGGCATGTTTCTTGAAATTCTGAGTCTGCAGAGTTTCCTTCTGTGACAGAGAAATGAATAGGAGTACAAGGATTCTATTACCATCTGTAGAAAATATGCATTCCCAAATTTCTTTCTGGAATTTCAGAAGCCCAGCTCCAAGTTTAGAGAGTATAAAAAACAGGAATGACAGGCAATGTTGAGGAAGGGGATGGAAAAGAAAAGCAGACTGCTGTGCTTGTGTCTATTTTTTTTCAACCCATTCACTACAGAAATTCCTAATTCCCTCTCTTTCTCTCTACCTCCTTGCTCCTGCCTGCTCCCCAACCCATATGCACACATTGCAAGATACATTCCATCAAGAGTTCTCCCAGCCCAGAGCAAAATAAATCAGGCAGAACCATATAATTTATTGCACCAAACTGGAATTACCCCCACCCACTTAAAAATCTGGCTTCATTTCAGGGTAATAGCAGCTCAGCTCTGGCAGAGTTCAGTCAACGTGGGTGATCTTGTGACATGTGGCAAAAATATAGAGCTCATCAGATTTAATAAAACAAAGTTCCACACACGACTGGAAGGCCTCTCTCAACAAAGGCCTGGTGGAATACTGTAGGCAGTCCCTAGCTTTCAGGGGAAATAACCCCCTCTGAGTCCAAAGCTCCCTCTTTATTCAGAAGTCATGAAAGACCAACTGGCTGTCCCAAGTAGACAGGGAGGTGCTGGAATCAGGGACAAATGCTGGTGGAACAAAAATAGTTCTATAAAATAAGAACATGGGGAGGCAGCAGGGTACCCACCACATGGATGGGTCGTGTAACATCTCTGTGCTCTCAGGGTCAGCTGGCATTCCAATGCAAGCTAGAGGTGCCCTCTGCTGTCTGCCAGTCACAGTGCACAAGGACACCATTGCAGCCAGTTCCCCAGGATGAGTCCAAGGAGCAGTGGTGGGACTAGAAATTCCTTCTACTACAGAGACATTGGTCTATGGTGCTGAAGAGCCACAGCCATAATCCTCCCAGGACAGCTGTGGGTGCCCCAAATGCCTACACAATTGAGATGCATATTTTAAATAATACAGTTTTAGAAGCAACCACTGGTAACCGGGGAGCAGCAAATAAACTGACAACCGCTTTGAGGCTCACAGCTCTCTCATCTCCCCAGTTACCCAAATATGAGCAAGAAGGAAAGGGCGGCAGAGAGAGCCAGAGGGATCACAGCTAATGAAAGAAAGAAGAAATCCTCAGGACCTTGAAATCCTTGTCTCTGAAAGTGATCACTGAGGCCTTTAGGCAAGGACTATAGGGCCCCGCCCTCTACTTTTGGGATCACCTGTTCTGGTAACAGTAGCGGTCATGCCAATTAATCAGCTGCGACTGTAACAAGCACCACCTCTGTGAAAGATATTGTCACTCTCATTTCACACATTAGGAAATTAAATTCACAAAGAAGTAAATAATATACAAAAGTCACAGAAGTGCTAGAGTCAGGATTCAAACCCAGGCCAGTTTGGATGCAGACTCCCCATTCTTTCTACTCTACTACACTGCTTTACAGGCTGTTGACTAGTTGACTAAACTTCATTATGGAAGATCAGGCAACAAAAGTCTAGCACATAGCTCATAAAAACTAAGTCAAGCACCATGAAATAGAACATTATCATGGTGAGACATGCTTTGTGTGTGTGTTGTGTGGTACTCTCATTATATTATACTGGTGATTTGTGCCAGGTGCCTAATTACCCCCAGGAAATCATCGCCCAAGCATCCTTAGGGGAGTCAGTGGGCTTCACACTGAGTAGCAACTCTGGTGGACTAGATGACCCTGAACACGTAGTGAAAGCCACGTGTTCCTCTCCACTGAGCATCTCATTGGCACTAGCATCTCAGGCTCATCCATTTCTCTGAGTTCCAGTTTGTCCTTTAATGTCATACTTTATAACATTACTGTGGAAATGAAAAGAGATCTCATATTTACACGCATATGTGTATACATATATACATATTTATAAAGCCTACGTATAAAACAGAATTATGTGATGTACAAAAGTTAGGTATGTATTAAACCAGAACCAACAATAAAAAGGGGATTAAGTTTTTTTTTAACATCTGAACTAACTGATGACATGTTCTATAAATTACCATAAAGAAGGGGCAAATGCCATGGTTCATAAGGAACCCATAATACCTGTGGTTTGCCTCTCCCTTGGTGGAATAGAGCTTAGGGAGATGTGGTGGGAAAGCAGCTTCATGAACGGTTCATCTCTTCTCTGATGGCCAGTACCTGAAAGTGCAACCCACTGTGGACCACCCATAGTCCCTCACAATTGATGGCACTGATCAATGTTTCCTACACCTAAAGAGATGGACACTCCACAAATTCCGTGTGTGTAGTAAGAATCTGGAATATTTCTGTTCCTCTCCTCCAAGTTTATGGTTGTTAATGAAAACTTCTTGCTTCATAAAGACAGACTTTTAAAAGAGTGTTGATAGATTATATAAATCCCCTCCCTTAAAAAAATTATTCCAATTCCCCTATAGTAGGCATTTTGTACCAATGACAGTCTAAGGGTTACTGTAATCCCCCTACCCACATCACAAAATACTCCTCACATTTTGCAGGCAGATCTGTTCCCAGAACATCTTTATGTTGCTTCACACACAATGAACTGGACTGAAAACACCATTCCCATAAATAATGCTCTTATGTTTTATATCTAAACGCCCACCTAAAGCCACGTGGGATCACAGGTGAGATCTTTGGGAGGTCACTGGGTTTCAGGGGCATTGTAGCTGACTTACCGTTAAAAGGTGGAGCCTAGTACAAGGGGTGGTTACTGTGGGTATGAACCACGAACTTAATAGCTCCCTTCCCAGCTCCTCCAATGACTTTCTGATTCCTGCCATGAGGTGAACAGCTCTCACTTCTTATGCCCCTCTGCCATGCCATTCTGTCTAGGAGCCAGCCAATTCTTAAATTGTAGGTGTCAGGTATTTTGTCCCAGCAACAAGGGAAGTGACTAAGAAACATACAGAAGAAAGTCTTAACTTATTGCTTGCCACATAAGGTTACTATGCCCTGGGTTGAGGTATCAGTTGGGTTTCATTAAAGGAGCAGATTTAATATAAAATTACACATTTATGTATAATATAGAGAAGATTCAGAAGGTAGGCTTACCATGGTTGCCTGCAGAGTCAGGTGTGGAAGAAAGCAAAAGGGACTTCTGCATGTTGAAGAGCCAGAGGATCCAGTCCAAAGTTGAAGGTCCAGAGCTCACAGGAGGGTCTTGTGTGAGTACACATCAGGAAATCGAGTCATCTGCACTAGAAGGCTGAAGAGTTTGTGCCAGAAGCCTGGAGATGGATGGCCAAAGGTAATGGGGAAGATTGAGCTCCTCTAAAAAAACCTAAGTGAGACTTTCTTTTTCTTTCCCTTTTTATTTCACCCAGGTTGTAAGTGTTTTAGTTGATGCCCAGGGTGGGTCTCTGCTCTTCAGCAAGACAGTCATCCAGAGACACTCTGAACTGCTAATTTCTTATTCAAGTTGACACCACAATTAACTATCACAGTTGCCAAACACATTTTACCAATGAATAAACTTTAATAGAGAGTTGAGTTGTTTCCCCAACAAGATTAGGTTATACAACTAGCTAATGAAGGTTAACTTTTATCTTGATAATGAAAAAAAAAACACAGTTAGAAAGTGTGGTATTTGTTCTGTACAACAGATATAATCTTTTAAAATATATGTTCCAACCTTACTTCAGCTACCAACTCCTGATTTGTTGTTCATTTGATGAGCACTATGGTGAACTTTTTTCTAAGGCAGCACAGTTGAGGCGTTGAGAGCCCATTCACTGGCATCAGTCTTACCTGACTCCAATCCAAGTTTGGCCACTGACCAGCTACTGACTGTGGGCAAGCTACCCAAGACCTCTGTGCCTTTTAAATGAAGATAAAAATGCCAAAGTTAGAGATTTACCGTGAGGACTAAAAGACGTAATGAAATATTGAGTCATATTTTTATACTCCTGCCTAATCATCTTGTTTGATAAATTGGTATTCTTACTACTTAAGTGTGGTTAAATGAAAATACAGCTGTCACATCCTTCCTCAAACCACTTATGTGGAGTTTATGAGGTTGGAGATGGTTTTCAGATGCATTTATCATGCATTTCATTTTCTTAAAGATTTTTAACCAATCTTGAGTTTCTACCAGTAAGGTGCTGATACCAAATGCTAAGAAACACTGAATTCATTGCAACTGCCTCTGCAACATTCAACAAAATGTGGCAGACCCTGTCTACCACTTGCTCATAAAATAAACATAAATTTTTCTGTGGCTGTCTGCTCCCTGCTGCATCCTTTCTTCTACTCTGTCGGATTTTCCTTCTTTAGAATACAACTGACTTGATATATCACATAGCCAAAAAACAAACAGGTTTGGCAATAAACCCAGCCCCCCTCCAAAAAAAGTCAACACTTCAGTTATGAAAGAAGAAGCTAAACTGCTACTAAATTACTTGGTAAAAGTTCATTTTCTACACACTTGGGATTTCCTAAAGGAAATGTCACTCTAACCTTAGCTGTCAACACATCAAAAAACTGTTCTCAAACTCTAAGATAGTTTTCTCTAACTCCCTGGAGAACACTTAGGAGCCAGATTTTTCTCCATATCGCTTTCTTTCATCCCCTTCTCTGGATTCCTACGTTCTCCACACAGGTTGTTCTTCAGTCAGGATCTGTATCTCTCGACCTCTTCTCCCCATTCCAAGCACAAACCTCAAAAGTCTGTCCCCAAACATCACCTAAGTCCTCAGTCCTTGTCTTCTTATGCCAAATTGAGCTCATCTTTTTATGATTTAAAACAACAAATTTCTCATTTAGTACTGGACAAATAAAAAGAAATGTTAAAACTGTTCAAATTATTGACTTGATAATAATTACAATGAGATTAACTAATAATAAAGTTTAATTTACTGTTCACCTAACATGCTCAAGATACTTCAGAGATATTTTCTATTTTAATTGCTCAACAACCCACTAAGCCCAGAAATTGGGTCTCACAGTGGATATTCATCTTCTGAAGATCACATGGCCAGAAAGCAGCAGATTAGGATTCAGAGCCAAGACTGTGTGCTTCCAGGGCTTATATTTTTAAATTATTCATCACCATATTTGGTTACCCAGACTTGTCAGGAACACTAGGGTTTCATCCAGAACAAACTAGTGAAGTGAGTTTAGAATAATTCCTGTATGCACAGTCATTAGGTTATAGGACAAGGAATATGAGACAGTGTCAAACAGGATTCTGTTAATGCCACCAGGCCAACTCAGACACTCAGTCCTACCACATCTCTCTCGTCATTCATATTCCAGCCATTACAACAGTGCCTCATAATTTCAGACTTTGATGTACATGACTGTCTTCCCAAATAGACTGGAAGCTCCTCATGGCAAGAGTTATTCTTATTTAGTTTTGCGCCCCAGGGCTTCACTTAGCAACAGTCTCAACACACCTTATTGATGAATTCAGTGTGAGTCTAGGATTCTGGATTTATGACACTTCTTCCCTGATTTCTTTCTGATTTTTCTCTGGTTCAGTTGTTTCCTTGTGTTTATATTCTTTTTCTGCTATTTTGTGTGTGGAGCTTGCTTGCTTTCTTTCTTTCTTTCTTTCTTTCTTTCTTTCTTTCTTTCTTTCTTGTTTTCTTTCTTTCTTTCTTTCTTTTTTTCTTTCTTTCTTTCTTTCTTTCTTTTTTTCTTTCTTTCTTTCTTTCTTTCTTTCTTTCTTTCTTTCTTTCTTTCTTTCTTTCTTTCTTTCTTCTTTCCTTGAAGTTGTTCTTACCAACTGGTCTAACATAACAATCCAAGAAAAGTGGTCCCTCTTCAATTAAAAAAAAAAAAAAACTTGAGTCATGGAGCTCAATGCTTCCAGCTGTATGACTACAAATAATCCCTCCTACAAATCCAACATAGAGAATTAAGAGAAAAATTGAAAATACTTCAAAATACATACACTATTTCAATTAAAATCTCAAAATGCAACAGCCCATGGATGAGAAAGGAAAGAAAATTTTCTCTTTAAGGACTAACACACCATTATTATGCCTTCTGGGTGCTTTGAGTTGAGAGGTCTGAGGTTAAACTAGGACTTACAGAAAAGATTGCTAAGACTAATTGGGAAAGTGGAAGATGTCTTGTATTTGCTGTCCTTGGGGTAGAGTACATATAGAAAAATACTACTTGTGCTGTGTGATTTCACATTTTTAGTACTACTCAAGTGGGACTAACTTGAGGATTATAGGCATACTCATAGAAACAGAGAAAACTTACAACCCATCTCTTTCTGCTGTTGTTTATCCTGAGTTCTGCCTAATGTAATTACATTTTATGTTATTCCTTGTTCATAACAAAGATCATAAATCCAGAGATTTATCAACAAGTGTGGAGAAATCAGAATTTCCAGGAACAGACATTTTGTTGGCAAGTACAATCCATATGAAAGGCAACTACGATTCCATGTTATTAGAAGAAACCAACTATGAAGAAGGAGACTGGGGCCATAGATAGCTCCTTGACTAGGACCAATATGAAGAACAGTTGGACGGGAACTCATGTGTCTAGTAAGTAGCCATAAGTAACCAAGTAGCTCCTCTTGCTTTTAATGGTCTACTGACTCTCAGGTCCCAATATAGGCATTTCATATGAGTACATTAGCTCCATAACAATGTCTCTAACATACTCATGTCAAAAAAACCTGCTGAAGGTTAAAAAAAAAATCCACTTAATGCACTGAATTATACTTTGTACCAAGTTACTTAATAGCTTACATAAAAAGGATTAAATGATGAAAATGACCTGGGATGACTTGTAGGTAAGAGTAATGAAATGGCATAAATACACATTTAAAAGCTGGTCTTTTGCTGTGACTTTTGTACTTAGAAGTCTTCCCTTCCCTGTTTTCTTGTATGGTTTTTCCCCTCAATATAGTCATTCTGTTTGTCACTCTACATATTTTCTTGATTTACTGATGAGTATTTTTTGCATGAGTCCTTCACTTCTTTTTCTATTCCAGAAGAGCAGAAAATAGATCAAAAATGTTCTTTTTTGACTACCATGCTGAGTGCATCAGAAGGATTCTGGCAGCAGGTGATTACTAAAACCACTTTTAGCAAGAAAAGATGATATATTGGTTGGTGTAACAGAACACAGCTAATGCTGACTCACGGGGAGAGGCTTGGACCAGGACATCCAGACCCAAGCCTCTCCCCATGAGTCAGCATCAACGTGGATTTTGGGGAGGGAGAACTAGACCTGTCCTGCCTGAAACAGCCCCATGCACCAGCTGCTGCCTGGACCGGGACCTCCAGAGTCAAACCTCTCCCCAGTGGGCCCCACTGGCAGGGGGGCAGTTAGATCCCAGCTCCTTCAGGCTCCTGGGCTTGCAAACAAAAGTGTCAACCCTCTCCCCCAAGCAACTGGCAGATCCAGAGAAACACAAGCTCTAGTGATAGCTGTTAAGGTGAAATGCAACTGAAGGCCTGTGGTGCTTTGATGTTTCACTGACCTTGCAGGTCTAGGGCCAGTGGTCTGATCATCTGTTCAGAAGATAGCCATATGCAGCATGGTATCTAGGAGGGGTCTCCTTCTGAGGGTGGCAGCCATTGTTGATTCCCTATAGCCTCACTCTGAAGTCCTATATTGTTTATTGTTTTGTTGGGTTGGCTTTTATTCTCTTTTGCTTTGATTGTGTTATACCCAGTGACAGTAGCAGCTATTTCAATGATGGTAAGGTATGTATGGTAGCCATTTTGAATTTATTGTAGTCTTTTATTGTATCCATAGTTTTTACTATTTTTATTCTATTCTGTTCTGTTTGATTTTTACTGTGTCTGAAAGTATTTGCAGCTATTTTGAAAACAAAAGGCATTATGATAACTATTATTGATTTTGTAACATTGTAAAGTCCTGTATCACTTACTCTGGTTTGTTCTGATTGGTTTTATTCTGTTTTATTTCCCTTTGTTGTATCCTCTTTAAAATAAAAAAAGATTTAAAAGAGAGAGAGAACATAGCAAATGCAGCTTGATCCAGGACTCAAACATTGCCAGTTTTCTCAATCTTCATTCCTCAGCACTGCATCCTTGGTATTTGGCTCCAGATTCAGCTTCCAAGGGATGCAAGATGACCTCAGCAATTTTTCTTTCTGCCAGTACAACTCCAACCTCCACAGGTAGAGTTCCGAGTGTCTCCAGTGAGCTTTGGGAAAAGTATCACTTAGTCTACTGACTCTATATCACATTCTTATTCCTGAAGCAGTCCTTGTAGATGAGATACTGTACAGAGTTAGTTAAGTTAGGCGAAAGACCTATGTCCATTACGGGGTCCACCACATAAGGTACACAGATTAGAGGAGAGGAGAGGATGACGCTCCAGGGAGAATTTCAGGCAGCATAGGTACCAGAAGAGTTTACAGGTACCAAAATCTAGGACATGGACGGTGAAACCAGCAAATAAAAAGAGCTTTAACAATTTCTTCATTATAGGTCTGAGAAGTAAAGTCACAGTGGATACCTGGAAAAAATTTCAACATCTCTGTAAGACAACCACCAGAAACTTCCTGGGGAAACCATTATGATTAAAACTGATGCACATCTCCTGAGTCATACTCCAGAGCCTCCTACCAGAGAAGCAGAATCTCTATTTTATTGAAAATAAAGAATGGGGCTCCAAAACGTGCCACAATCCCAGAGAAAAGTTATAACCCCAGAATGAAGAGCTACATTGTTTTAGGCCAATGGGAGGAAACTGGACACTCTTGAGTTATCACTGAAATAAGCACAGTGGCCTCGTGAGGCCAGACACATATGCATTCATGCTACCCTCTAATCAAATAGGCAAAAGCCCCAGCCTCCCAGAACCAGAACACTGTTGAGATATTCTCCAGAAGGAAAAATATGCATCTGGAATCTCAGAAGACAAGATTGAAGGAAGGACTCACCAGTCCAAAGCTAGAAAGCAGAATGTCACAATTCTCCTTGGTAACAGTCTGCCTTTGCCACAAATGACATGAAGAAGGAGTGGAAATTTTTCATTCTTAGTGGAGAAACAGTCCAAGATAGCCACAAATAGATCTGGTGATCTTAATGCTTACCAATATAACCAAATTTGCAAGGTTTTGTGAAATGCTTCTCAGTCCCTTGAGATAAGAGAGTGGTTATAATTTCAAGTCATAGACACCCCTGTTATTTCCACATGGGCTGTTTGTCACTAAAGAAAGCAGAAAAATACCATGTTTGGGATAATGACCTCTAAATGGGGTAAGATGACTGCCTGAGGGGCTAAGATTTAAAGATGAGGGCAGAGGAATCCCTATGGATATGTGGTAGGAAAGAAAAGAACCAGAAGCAATTATGGATTTTAAAACAGGAAAACAGTCATAGGTAAAAAATGAAAAACTTCATGTTTTACCCCATTGAGAGGCTAGTAGGTAAAAACACATGAAAATTCAATAGCTATATTTTATACCTTATATGTACTATAATTGGCTTACTTTAGGCAAAACAGTTGATTGTCTGAAATCTCAATTGCTTCATCCACATGGCTTCTCTTAGATGAGCATAATAAAGCATAAAAAATTAAAGAGCAAAATAAAAGATAGGTAATAGGAAACAGAAAGATAGATCTTTTGTAAATGGGAAGCAGACGAAGAGATGGAGGGTAGAGGGAAAAGAAGAGGTAAGGGGATGTAAAAAGAATAAGGATGTGTCATGCACATATACCAATTACTCACAATAAATGCATTTATTCCATACAGCAAACATGTACAAGAAAGAAGGAAAGAAAGAAAGAAAGAAAGAAAGAAAGAAAGAAAGAAAGAAAGAAAGAAAGAAAGAGAAAGAGTTCAAAACATCTCTTCTGAGAAAGTTCCATGTCTCTTTTATAATTTAGGAATCTGAGTTATAAGTCTATTTGTCAACTACATTGACAAGAAGTTGAAAAGTACTATCTACCAAAAATCATGCTTAATGATTATCTATAAGAGACATTATAGCTACTCATTGATAAAACCTGTTAAAGATGAAAAGACCTCACATTTACCAGTCAAAATTTTAAATTAATTTTTAAAAGGCAAATTCGGGCCAGGGATTTAGCTCAGTGGTCTAAGCGCCTACCTGGCAAGCACGAAGTCATGAGTTCAATCCCCCATGCTGGAAAAAAATAAATAAATAAATAAATAAATGGCAAATTCAATTCTGAAAAGATGTTGAGCAAGTAACAACAATCTTGAAAGTGTATTATAAACTTCTAGATATAAGACTGGGGTAGACTTATCATCTCCTGATATAATTTCTAGGATTACTGAAATAAACACTAAACATGGATTCCTGTTTGGCTTACCACCCACAAATCCATACCTGGCAGCACCTTATGCCAGCACATGAGGCCTAACCATCATGGCTAAGCTTTTCAGTAGATGTGCTACGCAGAAGTTAATCTAGTATCTGTCTCTTTAACCTCACTACATTAAAAATGGACTCTAACAGGAATGCACAAAAGTTTACTGAAATTTAGTCTAACACACTTGTTATAGTTGATACATTGGGTCAACTTGAGCAGTTTAGAAGTTTAACTGAGAGACTCAGCAGGGAACCAGGGCTTTTACTTTGTAAATATCCTCATCCTGTACAGAGGAAGGCAGGGAGATTTTGTGAGTGCTACACCTGCCCTGAAGGGGGGAGGGTGGCCTGTGTACAATATAAGGGAGGAGAAGAGGTTTGTTTTCCCTCTTTTGCTCTGGCTGCTTCTTTGAAGTGCTGCCCCAGTGCATGCTACCCTGCCTTGGAGCCAGCTGATTATGGACTGAAATCTCCAGAAACTGTAAGCTAAATAAACCTTTCCTTGGTTCACTTTGGGTGTTGTGTGTTTTGTTCCAGCAATGGAAAAAAAGTAGCCAAGACAGAATTTGGTACCAGAGGAGTGGGGCATTTGCTGTGACTGTACCCAACCTTGTGGTTCAGGAGCTTTTGGAAATGGTTTGTGGGAAGAGTTTGGAAAGGTTCAGAGATGTCGCCTGAATGCATAGAGCTGGAACAGCTTAGGCTGTTCTGTAGGGGAGATTCTGGCCAGAGCTCAGGAGACCAGAAGGCTGATAGAAAGCCTGCCAGTAAGAACCAGGCTTGGGAGGTTTCTTCTGGGAAGAAGGACAGCACTGGGTGTTGGACTCCAGTGGATGTATGTTATGGCGTGACAGAAAGTTTGTCTGCATTTTACTCATGTCCAGAGACTTTGCCTGAGACTGAGATTAAGGATGGTGGACTGATTAATCTGGCAGAAGAAATTTCAAGGCAGTTGAATGTTGAGGCCATGGCATGGCTATTGTTAGGGGCTTTTAGCCAGATTTATATCACAAATCAAGAGCACAGAGCCCAGCAGGGTGATTTGAAACGTTGTGAGTCTGGCCAGAAAGGAAGCTCCCATAAAGCTGTGGACTATTAAGAGAGAGCTGAGACCTTGATTGCTGAGAAGGAACAGAGAAATAGAAAAGATGGCCTGAACACAGTGCAAAAAGCAGCAAATCTAGAACCTTTGCAGCTTCCAAACTGCAAAAGCGGAAGACTTTGCTTTGAGGAGAAAGCCTCAGAGCACCATGTTCCAGAATGGTGACAGAGACTTCAAGAGGTTCCAGAATAGCAGCGATATAGAGAATCTGTTCCTCACAATCAGGTTCAGAGAGTTCAGTGATCCAGGCACTCAACCCCTACAGCCAAGAGAGAGGAAAGCCTGGCTACTGCTCCAACCATCTGGCAGCAGATCTCAGCATCATCCACATGGTGCGGGTTTTAGGTACACACAGAATGGACAAGTTCTGAGCTTGAAAAGGCTTCTACTCCAATTTCAGAAGGCCTGGGAGGTCAGGCACTGTGCCCCTGAGAGGGCAGTGTGTGAAGCCAAAGATGCAATGGAGACTCCAGAAGTTTGGAAAAGCCAGGAACATGGATCATCTAAGGAAACCTGCAATGGGGGAGCAGAGCCAGGACAAGAGAGATACCCTGGGATCGGTGACCACTAGGAGTGCCATAGGGGTGGAACCACACAAGCCCTTTGGAGCTCACAATTTGCCACAAATTGCTTCAGATACTGGACAAGTAACTATAGGACTTAACATTTTCCCTGCTGAATTTTGGACTTGTTTTGGTCCCAATGCTTTGTACCCTACTGTCTGCAACTTTTGGAAAGTGTTTACCTTGTGTTATTGCATGTTGGAAGTATTTAACTTTGTTTTCATTTGTACAGGGGTATGCAGCTAAGAGTTTGCCTTCCGTGTTGGAGGAGACCTGGGACTTAAACTTTTCAGCAGTGCTGAAACTGTTAGAACTTTGGCAACTCTTGCAGATGGATTAAATGCCTTTTTCATAAAGGGATGTACATGAGTCTTTGGGGGGGGGGCCAAAGACAGAACGTTAGACTTAATGCTGGTTCTCAAAGATTGTTAAGCTGTGTTATAATGTTCAAGTTGCAAAATGATAATTAGCATGCCTTGGTATCTGGAGGCTGGTTTAAAGAAATATGTCCGGTTGCCAAGTTGACAAGGAATAGATTGTTATGGTTGATACATTGAGGGCAGAGAGATTTTGTGAGTGTTACACCTGCCCTGAAGGAACACGGGGTGGGGGGCTCTGTAACATACAAGGGAGGAGAGGCAGCTTGTTTTCCTCTTTTGCTGTGGCTGCTGCCTTGAAGTGTTGCCCCAGTGCATGCCTCCCTGCCTTGGAGCCAACTGATTATGGACTGAAATCTCCAGAAACTATAATCTAAATAAACCTTTCCTTGCTTCACTTTGGGTGTTGGGCGTTTTGTCCCAGCTACAGAAAAAAAGTAACCAAGACAACAATTATTTAATAAATATTTATTAAAGCTTTTCTATGTCATGCCCTGTGAGAGAACACAAAGCTAAAAAACATAATCCCTGTACTCCAGGTCTTCACAGTACTAAAAGGCAGAGATGCATATGTAATAGCCAAATCCATCCTCCCTCTTCACCTAGATCAATAGTTTGACATTTATGAGCTCCTAAAGGTAATGCCCCACCCCACCTCCCCAGTGTTCCCTCCATGGGACATGTGAAGGGAAAACAGAGGATACTACAATGGAAAGATGAAGGCAGTATTATGCAAGTTCCTTTTTTCCTTTTTTGCACATTTGATGTTGAAAAGTTCATCTTTCTGGAGATACTTTGACCTGTGGAGGATTAAGAGGAACTCAGGGTTGCTTCCTGCTCCAATCACAGAACACCATAATGTGTCTAGGAAAGCAGGAGAAGTCCACTGTAACCCATGCCCCTTCAACTACCTCTCAAGCCTTAATTCCCACAAACTAAGCACTCCTCTCTTTCATTCAAGCTATGCCTTCCTGAACCATCTCTATTTGTGTTAGTCCATTCATCTTTTATGGGCCATCTTAAATACTTCCTCTTCCATCAAGCACAACTTGATGTTTGCCCATGATCTGCCTACTCTAATATATACTTTATCTTCTTTGAGTCTTTTTGGAGTTGTGGTCAATCCCCAAAATTTTATCATGCACCAACTGTATTATAACAATTTGGGCACTTATTCACCCATCCTCAAACTATAAAATTCTGGAGAATATGTCTGTACTGGATTTGTCTTTCTCTCACTGGACAAAACACAGTCCAGTCTAGTCTGCATTTTTAAATTCATCTATTTATCATTTATTGGGCATAAAGTATGTGTCAAATACTGAACTAAGAATTCAGTAGTGAGTATAAATCACTCTTTGTCACCAAAGAATTTATACTCTAGTGACCAAAAGTGACTGATAAATATCTGTTAACCAAAAGAGTGCCTCTTTCACTCAAAAATCTCTTTTTAACCCCACTCTTACTCCTCCCCCATTTATTCTTTCAAATTAATTTCTGTAAACAGTAACTAAAGGGTTCCTACTTATAGAAAGAAAGGCTGAAAATGAACACAAAGATTTAAGGGAAGAGATACTTTATACTTTGAGCGGGCTCAATTGGTGATTAAGGAGCATGTTTATATCTGGTGGTTTGACATTTATGAGCTCCTGAAGGCAAGGAAGGTACACTCCCTAATGTCTTATAAAGTGAGTAAGACTTTGTCTAAACAAAGATACTTTCTCATAATGAGGATAGTAGTGAAAATAAATGAATGGTTTTTGCTGGAGATTTCTTCACCAACAAAGAATACTGAGAAGTTGAAAATTATGAAACTGGTAAGTTCTGATAATGACCAGATTTGTGTTAATGACAGGCCAGGGGAATAGGGATACAGAAGTAAAAATGTCTCCCAACATAAATACACTTCTTCCTTGCTCCTTCTCTTAGCATGGCTCTTCTGAAGCTGGCCCCCCCGCAAAGTGCAGTGTCAGTACTCATGAGGGTTGCATTCTACACAGTTTTTCTGAGTTATTCTATATACTCCTGTGGTTTTGACTAACAATTTGAGACTCCTCAATCTATATATTCATCCTTTACTTCTGAGCTCCAGATTTGTATTTTCAAATAATGCTGACTTTTCTACCTACCTTGTTTAAGGGCCCAGAACCTCTGAAAGTAAAATGTATTGTTTTCTCCCTCTTCACTCACTCTGCATGTCCCCAACTAGTCTCTTTATCAGTCACATCCTCTGCAATGTCTGCACCCCATCTTCAATGCCTAGAAACTGTCTCAGCTAAAACACAGCTTCCTCTCAAATGGTATACTGCACTGGGTAGCAGAGCCAGATTGTCCTTCTTTCTGCTTCTGGAAGACCATATCCTGATTTCTGTTAGAGTTCTTTTCACACTATTCTGCAACTATGTGACTGTGATCCCTTAGAACAGCAGTTACCACCCTTGCTGCATGTTGGAATCACCTGGGGCAGTTTAAAATGAGTGCTGCCGGTATCTCACGCCATCCCTCAACCTATCCCTGAATCTAATATACTTGAACTGAGGATAGCCTGAGCACTCAGCTTTTTAAAAGTCTCCCCAGATAATTCTTACAATTGAGACTTTCTGTATTTCAGGAGAGTAATTTTATCTTGATTATATTTGTATGCTATACAAGTCAGGAGCTTTAAAAGTATTTGTTGAACAAATGAACAATTACAACATTTACCCACACACTTGAGCAGGGAGTCCTAGCAACCAAACCTTATCATCACCTCTGACCAGACTCTTATCTACTACCTCATATATTCATAGAATTATTACCTTACTCCAGGTCCTTACTTTTTCCTGCCAAACTATCATACCTTTCTTCTCATTTTCTCTTGGTCTTACTGTCTCCCAAGATGTCTTATGAACTACTGTTAAGAATTATCTTGCTAACACTCTATATCCCCTTCCTGTTTAAAATGTATTTGTGTTGCCCATACAATAAAATCTAAGCTTTGTCAGACAAGCTGTTTAGTAGTCCTTCTTTCCTATTCCTTCATAACCCATCTCAAGCATCTTCTTCTACCAAACTAAGTCTTTCCACTCCAGTTCTCTCAGGAAACATTATCACATTCCTTCTGTGCCTCTACAGTACTTGGTGTAGCTCTCTTTTTCAGTCTTTTCTACTGTACATTGACTCTATTTATTTACACATGAGCATCCTCCACATGAACTCCTTGAGACTAGAAACTGTGCCCTATCATCTTTGTATCTTTACTGAATAGCACAGGCTTATTGACAGCTAAGTAAATACGTATTGGATTGGAGGATGAATCAATGACAGAAAAAGAGAGAAAGATGAAGTATAGTGACTGTATTTAGTGGAAGGAGCAGTTTAAGAGGTTGATATGAAGATGGGAAGCTTTTGGGGGAACCCAAGTTCCTAATCAGTAGGAAAATGTTCCGAGTCACAAAAAACCTTGAGCATTAGTACCAGAGATTGGAATGCCTGGGCCAGGTAAACCTGATCACCTGCGCACATACCCTCAGTTCACAGTCTCCTTGTGAGCTCAGAGCTCCTCCCCATGCCAAGTGACCTCCATCTCAGCATAAACACCATTAGAATCTACAGGAAACCTTTTGACTTTCCTTGTCCAAAATGATGTCTACATATTTAAAATTAATTTGTCACTTAAAAAAAAAAGCAAGAATTTGTAAGTTGCAAGTTTGTCACATATCCTGTGATTTGCTGTTTCCTTTGCACTGTGGGGATGCTCACTCCTAAAGAACAACCAGAGGTAACTGTTCTTTAAGCACTGAAATGTTCATGATCAATCTGAATACTTGCAGTTGTATGTTTTACTAGAAGGGATGGGAGGAATTAATAAGTTCTCTCTCTCTCTCTCTCTCTCTCTCTGGACCAAGGAAGGGTAGATTAACTTGCCAATAGCATTGGCAATGGGCCTACACAGTATGACCTTTTCCATTGTTACACTTACTGTTATACTTACAGATCTGTCAGGAGACTAATTATGAAACCACTGTCTGTGATGACTATACGTTAGGTGTGAAGTATACTTAATGATCATTATGACTTATTGAAATGGTCATTCATGTCTGATTGACAAAATACATGTAGTTCTGTGGAAAGCACAGAATTTCTTACTGGTGTTAGATACTCATACAAGAAAGCACTATATTTCTGAAGAAACCTAAGAAAGTACACATAATACAAATTCTACCTTTCTGAAGATAAGAGGGGATGCTTTCATGAGGATTTGCCTGAGACACATGACTTAGAAATGAAAGTGGCAGGATAGTGAGACAGCTCAATCAATGAAGTAAACATGTTTTTAAGGTCAACCAGTACCTGAATGCATGCAGAATTCATGCATAAGCTTGGTCTCAGTTACTTTTCCCTTGTTGCTGGCACAAAATACCTGACACCTAAAATTAGGGAAGTAAAGGTTTATTTAGCTTACAGTTTTTGGAGGCTTCAGTCCATAATCAACTGACTCTGAGTAATGGTGGTGTAGCTGAGGGGCAACATGGCAACTTCAGCAGATACCAGAAGCTACAAGAACAAAAGGACAAAAAGGAAAAAGTGTGACTTATTCCCTCCTTTATATTACATGCCAGCTACCAGACCCTGGTCAGGTGCAGTACTCACACTGCCAATCCCAGTGCTAGGCAATTAACCAATCACAAATGTGAGATTCAGCCACGTGCATCACTGCATGAGGCTTTGGGGAACACCCAGACACAAACCATAACAAGCTCTAACCCTGCCTGAACCTTAGAAAAAAAGGTAAGCACATTCTATACGCATAAATACCCCAACAATGCTTTGAGAAACCTTCCATTATCCTCTGAGCATAAAAAGCATTAGAAGACCATTTCTATAGCATTATCAAGCATTGATTGTTTAATACACAAAATAGTTGCTGTTTTGCATCATGAAATACTCATCAGATGCTCCTCAAACTCATAGCTACATGCATAAATGCATACACAATCTGCTTTGTTCCACCTTGGAAATAGCTTTTTATTTCCATTAATAAGAAGTAAGTAACAAATTAATAAGAAAATCTTTAAAACAATGAGAAAATTTAATATGGCCACTGTTGGGCAGAGTTACTACCAACAGGCCTGCCCCACAGAGCATGTCAGCAAGGAAAAGAAAATGGAATATAGAGTGCACTGTGCAGGTATTTTCTTGTGGCACAACAAATGCTTGTCAGTAGAAACTGTTAACTGTGTGACAACTTTAACCTTCTCCCTTATCTTTGAAAAACAATCTTGAAATTCATTAAATGGTATTAATATGACTTTGTGGTTTGCTAATTTTAATTGAAAACTAAAAAAATAAACACTAACAAAGGTTTTACACAGGTTGTGATTTTGTAATAGCTCTGTGTAAGTCAGAACTACCAAAAATAACTGGTTTAGAAGTTTCCTCACTATCCTGTCCTTCTAGTCAGCCTGACATGGGTAAATATTCTAGCATTCACTTGGAAAAGAAAAATTTTATTTATTGTGCTTAGCAGTTCTCATTACAGTTTGCCACTGATTCATGAAAAAGTTACTTGGTAGTTCAAAAGGCCAACATTTACACCTTCTTCATAGACTGTACCCCCAAAAAATCCCTATAAATCTATGAAGCTTGCACCTACCACCCAGTAACTCTTAAAATAAGCTATATTCTTGCAAAAAGGTGTGTAAAAACTTAGGAAATTATACATGACAGGACATGACTTAACCCATAATAATGGAACACCACGGCAAATTAAGAGGGAGACTCAAGACCGAAGTCTAAACCTTCCTATCATAAAAAGGGTGCCCTCATCACCATAAGTGGCATTGCTGACTTTACATTTTTCCCCTAAGTTTTCAGAAGTTCTCCCCCAAATGAAAATGTCATTTTCATTTTCCACTCCATCATCTGCCCTGGAAATACTAAGATGACAAATGGCTGCTTCACAGCCAGACGTGTACGTGCACTCATCCTACATAATCATAATCAAAGATTCAATGTTCTAGAACTTTCTTGCAATTGGAGGACCTACATGAAAATAGCCTATGAATTCTTGGAAATTGCTCACATTCAATGACTTCAATGAGTGATCTGAGAATACAAATAGAAACCTACCCCTCAATCACAGGACTCTGTATCAAGCCAATCCACTTACCATTAGAATCAAGAGGGTAAACCATGAATGAGATGAGCTCATAGAAAGACGCTCACAAACTAGTTAATTTCACATCAAAACATAGATGAAGTATGATTTTTAAGATGATACTTTGAAACCAAATGCAAATTTTAAATTCCCTAAGATCCTAAGATTCCAAATTTATCTGCTAGAATAATATCTCTGTAAATGTGGCCTTATATCTTAGAAAGCTTTCTTAATCGCAGGCAAATTCTTGATATTGTCACAAGTGACAAGCAGGGAAGTAGCTTCCCTTTTTTCTACTCAGTAAACTTTAGATTGGTGTAAAATACTTCCCAGCAACTGTTTCACTGATCTTACCTAGCCAGTTACTGCTCAGGCTAGTTTTTACCAGAGGGGACTGGAGTATGGTGGTACACGCCTATAATCCCAGCCCTCAGGAGGCTACGGCAGGAGAATGGCTACAAATTTGAGGCCAGCCTTGGCTACGTTGTGAGGCCAAGGACAGCCTCAACTATATAGTCAGACTCTGGATTGAAGGAGGAAAAGAAAAAGAGAATGGAAGGAAGAAACTTTTTGTTAAACGCAACTCCTCATTTACTCCTTTTGATATAGGTTCAAATTGATTTTATTTCTAAAATGGCACACAGTTTTTCAACTCATCTCATTCTTATAGAAAACATAAAAAGTAAAAAGATAGAACAATTCCAGGAGAATTATTTGAGGATGATGGGGTTTTTTTAACTGAGACCAACATGATGAACACCAAGATTTTTCTAATACACCCTTCTCTCCAGAATTTATGTATTCCCCACTGGTTAGAGACCATTCCCCAGTGTTGGATCTGTGACTTGCTCCTTCACCTTTTCAGGGCAGCAGGGCATTAAAATATAGCTGCAAATCCAGCCAGAAGGAAAACTGATGCCTTAGTGCTGCGGCTGCTTTCCTACTTCAGTTGATCAGGGGTCCATATAAGTAATATATTCCCAAACCCTCTCTTAAAAAAAAAGGACAGCTGCACTGAATAATCATGCTTTTCTGAAAAACTTCTATGAGGAGCCAAGAGAATTACTCTAAGATCTGTTTTGGAAGTTTCCTGACCCCAGAGTTTTTTCAAGGTGTCAGCTTGGGCTGGTCCTCAGTAACAGCAATCCATACCTCAGTCAGATATTAGCTTTTCAAAAGTGTGTATCACAAGGATTCCCCAACCTAATCTTCCTTCAAACATGTGCGAAAAGTAAATATTAATTCAAGTCCATTATTATTCTTTTCAATTACAAATTTTGCATCTGTCTCTTTTCTCCACCACAACTCACAGTTCAATCAATAGAGGGAAGGTATGAATATGTGTAGCAGACTGATCTACATGCCGCCTGTCCCAGGTCCTTACCCAGACACCATCCATGGAGAACCAGACCACTCCAGTCTTTCTGCCATGTGTAGAGACCTAGTCCTGCTAGTCTGTCACCCTGACTTGGGGGTAAACAAGGATGAAAGACAAAAAGACACAGAGTCAGTTTAGCATCTGGGCAGCCAAGGAACTCTTGCCTTAGTAGGAACCCCAAATATCTGGCTCATCCTGATTTTATTCACTCCAACATGGGTACAAGCAATTAAACTAACACAGGATTCCTCTGTTTTCCATTATCTATCTCTAAAACACATGTCCAGGTAAACAACCTGATCTCAACTGTATTAACTTTTCCTTTGTGCTCACAGAGAAGGCCAACTAGGCCTCAATTCTCCTCTAGTCTTCCACAGATATCTGCAAAAGAACACTCAAGGGACTTTACCTCAACCTCCCAAATCTTTCAAGTCTTCAATCAACTTTAAACTATCACTCTTCTAACCTGATTAACATTCACTTCAAATGCAGGAAGGATCTGTCTTGCAAATACACAGGAAGGTCTATATTTTTCTCTTAGCCAATTGAGGAGCTACTGTGCTCCAGATGGGAAATGAAAGCAGAACTGAAAATAATAGGATTATACTCTGAGAAATGAGCCAATTTTGACATAACATGAACTTTCCAAGAAAACACAAATATTAAATTAAGCTTTGTAGGATAGGTGTGGTGTGCACACCTGTAATCCCAGCACTCAGGAGGCTGAGGCAGGAGGGTAACTGGGAGTTTGATGCCAACCTGGGCTACAAAATGAGTTCAAGTTCAGCCTAAACTGCATAGTGAAACCCTGTCTAAAAAGACAACAACAATAAATAATAAGAATAATAAGTTATGCTTTGTTAAAAATAAGCATACAGGGTTAAATGGGGGGACTTATGTAACAGAATGTAATACCCTCCTTTCTGTCTTTGATAATCAATGCCATCTGTAAATTGCTAGCTTTTACCAACTCATAATCAATAAATTAGACCCAAAATACTCTTTATATTTTACAAATAAAATGAACACTATGATTTCTAAAACTACACTATATTATTTTAGTTACTCAATAACCATTACAGAGAATTATTATGTTCAAAATACTAAGATAGGTCACATGGAAAATAGAAAAAGTAATAAGAAATAAAATCATACATTCCCTGAGATGAAGAAGTTACACTTACAGAAATTCAGCACAATAATTTAAGGTATGTGAAACGATTATACAGAAAAATGAGTAAGAGCTCTATCATTTTTGAACACTAATGACAGGACAAGCATTGCAGCAAGCATCTCATTCAACCCTTCAATAACCCCCTGAGGTTACCAACTGTTGTCCCAGCTTGAGAAATAACCTGACTGCAGCTACATAAGACTCAGAACTAAGATTGGCCATGAGAGCGCACCTCAGGCCATTGCCTACAGAAACTCAAGAAGATAATAGGGCTACTGTTCTTTTCAGGCAATAACTACTATCATAACTCACTATGCAGAAATACATAGATGAAATATGCTGTTACCTGGGGTAAGATGCTACTGTCAGAGAAGCTAGACCATGTGGCATTGGCTTTGGGTCTGGAAAGCATCTGGCATGTGAAAGAGGACCAAGGAAGTTGTGATTGAAAAGCCTAAAGGGCCTCAAGAACAATACTCAGAACCCTAAAGATTTTTAAAAGAGTAGCCAGTAAGGGCTTCAATGAAAGTAAGGAAAATATTTTTGGAAATTGGAGAAAAGAGAGCCCTGTTACATTGAAATGGAAAGTGCGGTAACACTGTCATTTGATGCAACATAGAAGATAGAAAATGTTTCTAATGAACCTAAAAGTCTAAATCAAAAGACTTAAAGGTAGAAAAATATTTCCTGAAGACCTCAGCATGTATATCAGCAGTCTGACTGTCCTCAGGCCACTATGGTATTTTGACAGAAAGCCCAAACTAAACTGTGCAGGGAGATCATACAGAAAGAAGCTCAGATTGTACAAGCAATAACTCTATATGGTCTCTGTCTAACTCCAGCTGCTTCCACATCCTGATACTATGAATCAAGGTACCATCTGATTCCACCATGTAGAAGACTCATTCCTAAATTTCTAAATCGTGAGAGAATAATAATGGCTCTTGCTCTTTAAAACCATTATGTTTAGAGACATTTACTGCAGAGTAATAACACAAATAAGAAACAGTTAATAAAACATTGTCTACATCTGCATTCCTTAAAGATAAAATCACAATAATACTACCAAACAAAAGAAAGTCATTCTGCCTAGCTTTCATGAATGGATAATCATTCATTCAGGAGAAAACTTTTAAGTTTGAAAATGTACTACAATATACTTGCTAAATTAGTTCTTTCCATAACTGTATGCAGAGGCTAAATAAATCTCAAGTTTCTTATAGCTATTATTTTTATCTAACATGAACTGTGTTTGATGAACTCTGAATTATGAAATCCTGTTTGCTTTCCTGCCTGGTCATGCATGGAGGCCCCGTTTCCCAGCACTCTCATAGATATGTGCCGGAGTTATGTGACTGGCCAGTGCGACATGAGCCAGGGTGAGGCTATCCACTGCAGCATCAGACAGTGAAAATTTCTTTCTTGTATTTCAGGCCAATAAAGAGGATTTCAAGATTTATGGAGCATAGAACCCACTAAGTGAATGAGTCATGGCCTCCATGACCATGCGAAGGAGACTCTTACATGCTTCCTTCAGTCACATTCTGGCACAACATAAGCTGAGAGGAAATGTGCACTATGTTAAGGCATTAAAGTTTTTCAAGTCATTTACTATAGCAGTTAGATGGGCCTGACTAATATATTATGGCTAGAAAACTGCTGAATTATAATTCTCCCTGTGTCTTATTTTCTCATTGCTGGAACAAAATACATCATTAGAACAGCCTGCTTTGACTTTCACAGGGTAGACCTCTTACCTCTGCGATTTGAAGACTTCATACTTATAAAGCTGTAACCATTAGATTAATTTCACAAAATCCAAATATTTTTCTTTACCCTGAAAAGGTCTGATTGCTTTTATTCATATCCTTTTCTCAAATTTTCCCCTGAAATGTAACTTATTCTTTAAACTTTTATTATTTTTAAAAATATTAAAAGCCATTCAAAAACAAAAATTGAATATACTCAAAGCATACAACATGTCTTGATATACATATACATTGTATAATGATTACCATGATCAAGTTAACATGTCTACCACCACTCATGATCTACAGTAGATCCCCAGGAATTAATGCACTTATAAATGAAAGTTTGTATTTTTTAACCAGCATCCCTCCATTTTCCCACCCTCATTCCTGGCAACCACTGTATTGCTTCTGTGAGTTTCACTACTTTATATTACATCTAAGTTAGACTGTGAAGTATTTATCTTCCTGCACCTGGCTTATTTCACTAAGCATAATATTCTTGAGCCTAGTCCACATTGTCCTGAATGGCAAAATTGTCATTTTTTATTTGTTCGATTGCTTTTTGAGACAGAGTCTCACTATGTAGTCCAGGCTGGCCTTAAGCTCACAAACATCTTTCTGCCTCAGCCTCCTGAGTGCTGGAATAAAAGGTATGTGCCACCACACCTGTCTTTTGCCTTCATTTTTAAGACTGAATGATATTCTGTTGTATGATATATCACTTTTTCTTTATTCATTTATCTACTTATGGACATGTAGGTTGTTTCCATATCTTAGGTCTTGTGAGTAATACTGCAAGGAAGATATCTCTGAGATACTGCAAATATCTCTTGGACATTGGTTTCATTTCCTTTGGCTAAATATGCATAAGAGGGATTGTTGGATCACACACTGGTTCTATTTTTAATTTTTTGAGGAACCTCCATGGTCTTTTCCACATGGCTCTACCAATTTAAATTCTTTCCAAAAGCACATAAAGCTTCCCTTTTCTTTGTACCCTCAACAATTTTTATTATCTCTTGTCTTTGTGATGATATCTATTCTAAAATATGTGAGATAATAAATGTTTCATTGTGATTTTGATTTGCATTTTCCAATGATTCACAATATTGAGCATTTCATATACTGTTGACCACTTGTATGTCTTATTTGGATAAATGTTTATTAGGTCCTTTGGTCATTTTTAAATGTGCTTTGCTTTTGCTATTGAGGTGTAAGAGATTCTTATTTAGTTTGCGTGTTTGTCTTTTATCAAATACATCATTTGCAGGGCCGGCGATATAGCTCAGCAGAATAAGTGCTGGCCTGGCAAGTGCCAGGTCCTGAGTTCAATTCCCAGTCAAAACAAAAACTCAAATTCATCATTTGAAAATATTTTCTCCCATTATATGGGCTGTCTTTTCATTGTGTTGAATATTTCTTTGTTGTGTGAAAGACTTCTGTTTTAATGTCTTATTTTAAAACTTTTAATGCCATACCCAAAAAAATCACAGCCACTACTAATACAATGAATTTTTCCTGTTTTCTTCAGAGATTTTTATCATTTTCCATCTTGCATTTAAGTCTTGAATCCATTTTGAGTTCATTTTTGCGTAAGATAATGTCCAACTTCATGCAGTGGCATGTAAATATCCAATTTTCTCAGCACTATTTAAGGAAAGAATTTCCCTTTGAATATTCTGATGCTCTTGTCAAAGACTAGATGATGACTATATGTGCTATTCAGCTTTTCATTGCTGTGAAAAAAATATCTGGGAAAGTCAACATAAAGGAGAAAATATTTATTTTGGCCCAGAGTTTCAGAAGTTTCAGTCAAGGACATCTTACTCCTTTACTCTCAGGCCTGTGGCAAGGCAGAAACATCATGGCATAAGGACTTGATAGAGAAAAGGTGTTCATCTCACAGCAGCTGGGGCAGGGACCTGGGGACCAATACTGCCACCAAGATCATGCTCCCATAACACTTCTTTCACCTTGGCACCACCTCCTGTTGTTATCTCTTACCAATAATGCCATCAAATTTTGATCTCATTAGGGAACTATTCCACTTAATGAAATCTGAGCCCTATTGTCAAATCTCTTCCAAAACTCTCATCATCTGTCAACCAAGCCAGTAGAATATACATTTTTAGGGACATTTCAAATCCATATTATAATGCCATTATATCAGTTGTGTTCCATTAGTCTACATAAAGTCTCTTTGTGCCAATATCATACTGTTTTGACTATTATAGCTTCATGATACAGTTTTAAAATGTAGTGCCTTGAACCTTGTTTTCTTTTCAAATTTGCTTTGGCATCTCAGAGTGTTTTGTGGTATATAAATTTTAGGATTCTTTTTTTCTATTCCTGTGAATAGGGTTTTGATAGAGGTTTTACGGAATCTAAAGGTCATTTTTGGTAGAAACTACATTTTAATAATATAAATAATTCCAGTCCATGAACATGGGATACCGTTTAATTTATTTGTGTCTTCTTTCCTCAAAGTTTTACACTTTTTAGTGTACAGATATTTCACTTCTTATGTTAAACTTATTTCTCAGTTTCCTTATTTTTGGAGATTTTGCAAGTGGGATTATTTTGTTGATTGCACAATTACTCATATTTTCTAACACTTGGAAGCAACCAAGATATTGTTGAATAAACAAGCACATATAGATCCAATGGGACATTATTCAATGATTTAAAAAAAAAAAAAAAAAGAAAAGCTGTCAAGCCAGGCAGCAACATGGAAGAATCTTAAATGCAAATCTCAATGGAAAAGCAGTGAGTCTGAAAAGGCTGCATGCTATGTGATTCCAACTATGTAAAATTCTAGATGAGGCAAAACTACAGAGACCATAAATAGGTCAGTAGTTATCAAAGTCTGTATGAAGTGGAAATGAATGAATTGAGGAGGCATAGGGTATTTTTAGGGCAGTGAAACAATTCTGTTTGATACTATAAAGGCAGGTTTGTGACATTACATATGTGAGGGAAACAAAAACAAATTGATACAATACAGGATAGAATTTAATGTAAACTGTGAGGAGAGACTCTAGCCAAGGCAGCATTCGAAGTGAATGCAAAAAAGGAAGGGACTGTGATGCATGGTTAGAGTTTAGAGCAGAATCTGCAGAGCAGCATTCAGCAGAATAAAAGTGGTTTGTTCGCAGAGATGCTTTGGTCATTGTGTCCTCTCTGCCCTGATAGAATTGCTTAAACTAGGTTGATACATGCCATGTGACAAACCATCCCATTCCAACCTACCCCCTGGCCAAAGCTCCTATATAAAATTATGCAAATGTTTTTCTTTTATGTGACAACTGCAACAATAAACAATGGATTGCATGCTGACTCTGCCTGAGCAAACATGCTTGGGCATGCAGATCAACAAGAGACAAGGGGAGAGGAAAAGTCAGTACCTCCTTTACCCAGTCCCTTCAGGAACATCTGCACAGAATCTAAAGCAGCCACTGTCAATGATCACATTATTCTGCAGGACAGACCAGCTTTACAAAGCAGGGTGCCAATGAAGATGGGTGCAGCAATGAACACATTTGTGGATGCCTTAGTAACCAACACTATGCACCTGGGCAAGGATCTTCTATCCCTGAGGGAGTGATATATTTCCAAGTGTTTGTACATTTCAAGAGCTCTCATATCTGGAGAAGACCTTCCCTTACATCAAGGAAGATGAGATTCATCTGGTGGGTAAAATAATATGCAAGATTTCTTTTGCCAACATTCTGGAGGAGTTGCATGTTCCCACAAGTTTACCTGGTAAATGCATCTTGGCAAATATACTCAGCACACACGTCTACTCATTATGTGATACGAAGTAAGAAAAAGAATAATTTCCATTTTGCATAGTTTGCTTACCCTGCATTCTAGATTCCATGAAAGGATCAAATCATTTTAATAAATCTTGAAGTTCGAATTATCTGTTAGTCCAGAAACGTGTATATATTCCAGTTAGGCATGTGAATGTATGTTAATTCCAGTTAGGCATGTGAATGTATGTTAATACATTTTTCACAATATATAAAATATATCCAAAGAAGATAAAACACATCACATCATAACTTCTATTTAATTTTCTTACTCAAATAAAATGTCCCCTTTATCTGTTTACCCTGAAAACAAAGACAAAAATTCTTGTGGTCAAGCTAAGTACATAAAAAAAGAATCAAGGGAGAATTTTAATGAGTTTCCTCAGAAATCATTAAAGTTGATTTTATTAGTACACTATTTCCCATACTTAATTATTTTAATCTCTTAACCAATTTTTTCTTTTTATTTTAGTTTCAATATGTTCCAACATGTAAACTATTGTTTTTTTAAATTAACAAATGTATTCCTTACAATTAAAAGGCCAACCGTATAAGCTTTTCTGAAAGCTATGACAGAAAAGTCCACAAAAGTGCAGCTATGAGACTGCTGAAATATAATTATATTTTAACAAACTTACTACCAATTTTGACATATTAAATCTTCAGCTTCATAGGCTGGGTGTGGTGGCACATGTCTGTAATTCCAACACTCAGGAGGCTGAGGAAGGAGGGTTGCTGTTAGTTCAAGGACAGCCTGGGCTACATAGTAGTTCAGAACCAACCTGAACTACATGGTGAAACCTTGTCTCCAAAAACAAAAACAACAACAACAACAATAAAAAAACTTTCAGCTATATGTATTTTTAAGAATGTGATGTCTCGTATATCAGTTTTACAAAATTAATTACAAAATTTTTGTTACCATTTATTTGCCTTGTTTTGTTCTTTTAAAAAAGAAGTGAACTTCTTTGGCTGTTTCCATTAGTTACCATTCACTAAGATTCATTTACAACCCCAGTGATTTAGCTAGTCATCCTAGTCATCAACGTGAAGAATGCTAAGCAAGTTTCCTGAATACAAAGCAGACCCAGTAAATACCTAAACACCCTAAAGTTACCCAGCTATAGTTGTGTACAGAACAAAACTTCCTTTCTGAAGGCAGAAAACTCTTATTAACTATTGATGGAGGCATGATTTGGCAGTAACTCCTAGCAGGATCTGGGATCAAA
>RJWT010001729.1:0-13651 GCA_004365215.1 Cuniculus paca
CCACCTTCTTCATTTAAATTCTTTTTATTCTCTCTGTGGGGTTCAATTCATATTTTAGAGTCTCCCTGGGTCCAGAGGACCCACTTCCTTCCTTCTTATCCTCTCCATGATGTTGTATTCCAGCATCTGAACTGTTTCTCTCAGAGAGACTGTTTACTCTGCTGCTTACTGTTCCACCATCTTTCCAGAAGTCTGCCCTATTACAATTTAAATCACAAAGGCTGCCTCCAAAACAGCTATTATTACATGAACCAGGGCTAGGTGTGTAGTTCTGTGGTGCAATGACTGCCTTGCATGTGCAAATATATGCAAGGGGAAGGAAGGGAGGGAGGTAGGAAGGAAGAGAAGTTCCAAGTACTGGTAAAGATGCAGAGGAATCAGAAGGCTTGTGCACTGCTGATAGGAATGTAAAACGGTGCAGTCACAGTGTATGAAGTTTCCTCAAAACAACTAAACACAAAATTGCTGTATGGAAGTCTAGCATGGTGGCACAAGACTGTAATCTCAGGACTTGGGAGGCTGAGGCAGAGAGGGTTCACCATGAGTGCAAGGTCAGCTTGGGCTACATAGTGAGTTCAAGGCCAGCCTGAATTACAGAGTGAGATCCCGTCTCAAAAAAAAAAAAATTCCATATGATCCAGCTATTCCACATCTGGCAACCTAATGAAAGAATTGAAACAGAGTCTCATGAAGATATGTGTATACTCATATGCATCATAGCATTAACAATAGCTAAAGGGTAGACCCAACCCACCCCAAAAGCTCATGGATGGAAGAATGGATAAACAAGGGACCAGGGATATAGTTCAGCAGCATAAGTGCCTGCCTGGCAAGTGCAAGGTCCTGAGTTCGATTCCTGGTACCAAAAAAACAGAATAGATAAACAACATCTAGTTTAGCCATACAATGCACCATCATACCCTCTTTAAAAAAAGGAAATTCTGACATATGCTGCAATTCAGATGAAACTTGAAGACATGGCAAGTAAAATAAGACAGTCATAAAAGGACAAACATGATTCTCTTTATAGGTCTAGATTCAGAGACATTCAATTCATAGAGGAAAAAAACTAGAATTGTGGTTGCCTGGGCTGAGAGGGGAGTGGAAGTAGCTGTTCATTTTGAGAAGATGAAAAGATTCTTTAGATGGATGTGTGGTGCTGGTTGTATAAATAAACGTACCTAATGCCACAAAACCACACACCTAAAATGGTTAAAACTGTAAACTTCAGGCCAGACCTGGTGGCACACGCCTGTAATCCCAGCACTCAGGAGGCTGAGACAGGAGGATTGTTATGAGTTCGAGACTAGCCTGGGCTATAAAGTGAGCTCAGGGCCAGCCTGAATGGCATAGCGAGACCCTTTCTCAAAAAGACTAAGGCTGGGGATTTAGCTCAGTGGCCTAAGCGCCTGTCTGGCAAGTGTGAGGTCACGAGTTCGATCCCCAGTGCCACAAAAAAAAAATGTAAACTTTATCTTATATATATTTTATCACTATAAAAATAAGCTCAAAACCAGCCTGAACTGCATAGTAAGACCCTGTCTCAAAACGAACACACACACACAGAAAAAATCCAGAAATAGCCATTGGATTTTGGCAGGACAGGTAGGGTACTACATTGAAATGTAGGCCCCAAAGTGTGACAAATGATCTTAGATTTTCCCCTTCTTTCTTATTTTTGCTATGGAGAAACCACCTTTAGAGGCTCCTGCCTGAATTTTTTTTTTTTTTTGAGACAGGGTCTTGCTGTGTAGTTCAGGCTGGCCTTGAACTCAGTATGTAGCTCAGACTGGCTTCAAACTTGCAGCAATTCTTCTGTTTCTGCCTCCCAAATGCTGGCTGGGATTACAGGTGTGCACCATCATGCCCAGCTTCTGCTTGAATTTTGATAATAATATTCTGTTCTTTATTTTGATATGAACATTTACTTCTAAGGTATTTTCAGATTCTAAAAAAAAAAAAATATATATATATATATATATATATATATAATACGAGAACATCTTAGATCTCATTTAAGAAATACTACAACTTTCACATAATATGAAGATTTGGTGGTAAAAACATATTCACCATCTACCTTCTTTGCAAAACGATGCCTCTATAAATATTCCTTTGACAAAAACCTTACTGTGCCTCACTCATTCGATGACATGCAACGCTGTCACCCTCCCATGACAAATCCTAATGGTAAACACCCTCCCCTTCGAATACAGGAAGGCACTCCTCTCTGTCCATTAGGTAATTTGATGTGTTTTCTGCACATTCATCGCCTGTTTCTATACTAGTATTGAATGTGGAAGGCGCAAACATGACAAACAACCCAGACAGAATGTCCCCATGAACTGTAAAATGGACAGGGCCACAGCTGTCTATCAAGACTAGCCCTGAATGTCCCTAGTCAGTGACAAACCGTCAAGCCCTCTCTTGCTCAGTGACCTTGAGGGAGGGACACTGGAAGGACACTTTGACCCGTTCCTAGTTTAAACTATCTTACAAACGGCTCCGAGTTCCCTTAGTACAGCTGCTGTCTTTTCCAGAAAGGACTGAAATCTCCAATAGTTTATCAAACTTAAACTCAGCTATACCAACAAATGTGAACTTGCTGTTCCAGCTTTTCCAACAGTAAGGATTAATGACTTTATCTAATTGGTCAAGCCTATTTTCTATTTATTACCATGGCTTGCAACAGAAGTGTGCTAAATTTTTTTTTGTCTTTTTGAGACAGGATCTCACTATGCAGTTCAAGCTGGCCTTAAATTCACTTTGTAGCCCAGACTGGTCTGGAGCTCATAATGATCTTCCTGCCTCAGCCTCCCAAATTCTAAAATTACAGGAGTGTGACACCATAACTGGCTAAGTGTGCTAAATTCTTTGTATGGATCATGCTCAAGTGCTGATGTCCAAAAATACAAAAATATAAAGTCATTTCATTTTATCAAAAAGCACATTTTAACTATCTACTAGGTGCTACATAATGGGGTAGAAATGGTAGACAGGGCCCTCTACCCTAAAAAAAGGGCACAGAAGATCGTTGCAAGTTTGAGACCAGCCAGGGCTACAAAGTGAGCCCAAGGTCAGCCTGAGCTGCATAGCGAGACCCTGTCTCAAAAAGACAAAAAAAAAAAAAAAAAAAGGTATGATGTAGTGGGGAAGACTTAGGTATGTGAGTAAAAAAGTAATAAAATAACTGCAAACCAGGATAAAAGAAAATTAGGTTACTTACTATATTAACAGAATGATGGACAAGCCTTGGGGTTTTTTTGTTTTGTTTTGGGTTTGGGGGTTCATTTGTTTGCTTGTTTATTTTTTGAAACAGGGTCTTGCTATGTAGCCCAGGCTGGGATCAAACTCACAGGGATCCTCCTGCCTCAGTCTCCCAAGTGCTGGAATTACAGGTGTGCACCACCACGACCACCTGGACAAGATTTGCTACAAGTTGGAAAGGATGATATCCTCACCACCTCTCACCTATATAACTACAATAGCTTTCTAATGAATTTCCCTATTTGTACCCTAAGACATCCGCACTGGTTGCTGAAGATGCTTTCGACCCTTGTCTCTGTGTTGCTACTCAGAAGTCTCCCTTTCTGGCTGAGTGTGGTGGCACACACCTGTTAATCCCAGCTACTGGGGAGGATGAGACAGGAGGATGTAAGTTTGAAATCAGCCTGGACAACTTAGCAAGACCTGTCTCAAAATACAGCAAAGAGGGCTGAGGGTGTAACTCAGTGCTCTGCAGATTCACTCCCCAGTACTGAGAAAGAGCAGAGCAGAGAAGAAACAAGAAGAGAGGAAGGAAGGGAAGGGAAGGGGAGGGGAGGGGAAAGGAAAGGAAAGAGAAAGAGGGAAAGCAGGAAAGAAAGGAAGAAAAAAAATATCCTTTCAAGGAGTCTCATCCTGCTTGTCACGGTAGCACACACCTGTAATCCCAACATTTGAGAGGCTGAGGCAGGAGGATTGCTGTGAGTTCGAGGCTAGCCTGAACTACATAGTGAGACTCTGTCTCAAAAAAACAAAAAAAATGGAATGTCATCCTAAAATTTCATATACATACTTACCTCCCCTTTTTTCCCCTTCACACACTGGAATTTCTCCCCTGAGCTTTATTTTTTCCTCCTTTTCATTTATCACAGTCTAAGTTATAAGCATAAGAAACTACATCTTTCTGAACCTAACCTAAAAATGGAATATTATCCGTATCTACTCCACATATTTCATGAAATTCTAAAACTATCAGAAGTCAATTCTCCATTATGCAAGAGTAAAAACAGTGAGAAAGCTCTTCATGTGCTGATTGCGAATGATCTATGGCATTCATATCCTTATCATCATTTTACATAATATGGAAAAAGCCAAGGCAGAGCAACAGATACCCTGTACTGTCATTTGTGTAAAAGGTAGGGGAGACAGAAACACACACACATGACTTGTGCATGTGCAAAAATCTATTTGAAACGATCCTCTCTGGGGAGGAGGTTAGGGAGATCGGAGGTAGAGGTGGGAAGGTAAAACCTATGTGAAAACAAATCATATTAGTTTGCTCAGGTTGTCAAAATGAACTACTATAAACAATATAGTGGCTTAAAGAATAAAAAGTTGTTTTCTCACAATTCTGAAGGCTAAAAACCTGAGATCAGTGTGTCCTCATGATTTGTTTCTTCCAAGGTCTCTGTCTCAGATACCTTTCTCGTTGATGTGACAAAATACCCAACACCCAAAGTTAAAGGAGGGAAGGTTTATTTGTCTCACAGTTTGGAGAGGTTATAGTCCATAGTCAGCTGGCTTCAAGGTAGGGTGGCAAGGCAGAGGGGCAACACAGAGAAACAGTTCATGGCAAAGCAGGGAAGGGAGAAGGCAGAAGCAACAAGTAATGACTCCCTTTCTGTCCCTTATAGCCTCTCCAGGCTACCCATGCTTAGGGCAGGTAACACTCACACCCAGGATGGGGCAGTCTTAGTCCTAGCACCACACCATGAATCAATCCCAGCATCACATCCATGATCCCAGCAGCACACAGCCTATCCACCTCTGAAAACCACCACCTATGACCACATGAGGTTTTGGGGGCCATCTGGATACAAGCCATAACAGCCTCTCTCCCTGGCTTATAGTTGGCCACCTTTTCCTTGTGTCTTCATATTGTCTTGTTTTTGTGGTCATCTGTGTCCTGACATCTTATAATACAATAAAACCAGCCATACTGCATTGAGGTTCACCTCAGGACCTCGTTTGTTTTAATTACTTTTTTTTTTTTTTTGTGGCACCGGGGATTGAACTCACAACCTTACGCTTGCCAGGCAGGCGCTTAGGCTGCTGAGCTAGATCCCCAGCCCTGGTGTTTTTGAGACAGGGTCTCACTATGCCTTTCAGGCTGGCCTTGAGCTCACTTTGTAGCCCAGGCTGGTCTTGAACTCACAACGATCCACCATCTCAGCCTCCCGAGTGCTGGGATTACAGGCGTGAGCCACCACACCCGGCTTAATTACTTCTTTAATGACCCAATCTTCAAATAGAGTCATGAAGTAAGGTGCTGGGAGTTAGAACTACAACATATTAATATTCAGGAGCAGGAGACACAATTCAGCCCATCTCTTGGTGGGGGCAGAGAGGAAAGAAAGGGAGAAGCAAGATTTAAAAATTTATCTCTGTGTGGGGCTAGAGACATAGATCAGTGGCACAAGGGTCTACCTGGCAAGTGCAAGGTCATGAGTTTAATCCCCAGTACCCCCCCAAAAATTTATCTCCAGTGCCATGATCTCTTTTAGGGCTAAATACAATAATCAGAGGTTTTTCCAATTCTTAGCACCCTTGAGAAATTCTAAGAGCTAGGGCTGCAGCTCATGTAACTCTTGCCTAGCATGTGTAAGGCCCTGGGTTTGAGATGCAGCATGCAGTAGAAGGAGAAGGAGGGAGAGAGGAACCAGAAGGAGAAAGAGAAGGTGAAGAGGAAAAAAGTCAAAGTAGTAGCAGAAGTGGTCATTCCGTTGCGTGGTTTTTGTAGCCCTTCTTTCCTTTGTGCAGTGGCCTCTAGGCTGTCACCTTCCGGGGCTCCCGTGTTTTCTTCTCCCTTGGATTTTCTCAGGCAGACCCACCTGATCTGGGACTTAGGAAAGGTAGTTCCGGACCAGGGATATAGTTCAACAGCACAAGCGCCTGCCTGACAAACATAAGGTCCTAAATTCGATTCCCATACAAAAAAAAAAAGGTAGTTCTATGCCTTCTTCCCTCAGGCAGGTAACCGATCTCTACATTCTTTTCAAGTACAAATAATTGTAGAACAGTTCCCAAAGTGTTGTACAGGAACCCCTAGGGGTCCTTTCTGAATACTTTCAGGACAGCCCAGAGATAAACTATTTTCACAATACTAAGACATCATTTGCCTTTTTCTGTGTACCATGGAACTGTCCAAAAGCAGAGGGAGACAGAATATGGTTATTTCTTAGTAAACCAGATATTGAAGAGATTTGCAAAAAATATAAAATAGTGCCACCTAGCTGGGCCCGGTAGTGCATGCCTGTAATCCCAGCACTCGGGAGGCTGAGACAAGAGGATCGTTGCAAGTTTTGAGACCAGCCTGGGCTACAAAGTGAGCTCAAGGGCAGCCTGAACAGCATAGTGAGACCCTGTCTCAAAAAGATAAGGGTTGGGAATTTAGCTCAGGGGCCTAAGCGCCTGCCTGCAAGTGCAAGGTTGTGAGTTTGATCCCTGGTGCCACAAAAATAAATAAATAAAATAAAATAATGCCACCTTTCTCACCAAAAGTATTTTTCATTAAT
Source organism: Cuniculus paca (assembly GCA_004365215.1). Classification (NCBI taxonomy): domain Eukaryota; kingdom Metazoa; phylum Chordata; class Mammalia; order Rodentia; family Cuniculidae; genus Cuniculus; species Cuniculus paca. The sequence continues at coordinate 6,780 of RJWT010001729.1, forward strand.
TATTGATATTTATGTTAACACATACTTATTATTTAAAAATGAGTACATATTTTTAATTCTTCAACATTAATTTGGAATACAATAAATATCTAGAGGTATAATCTATATAAACAAAAGCTCTTGGCAGTCGTCAATAATTTTTTTTTTTTTTTTGTGGCACCAGGGATTGAACTCACGACCTTGCACTTGCCGGGTGGGCGCTTAGACCACTGAGCTAGATCCCCAGCCCTGTTTTTTTGAGACAGGGTCTCACTATGCCGTTCAGGCTGGCCTTGAGCTCACTTTGTAGCCCAGGCTGGTCTCTCGAACTCACAAGGGTCCGCCTCTCTCAGCCTCCCGAGTGCTGGGATTATAGGCATGAGCCACCACGCCCGGCTAGTCGTCAATAATCTTTAAGAGTGTAAAAAACTTAAACTGGGGATTTAGTTCAGTGGTGTAGTGCCTACCTGGCCAAGCATGAGATCCTGAGTTCAAGCCCCAGTACCCTGCCAAGAAAAGCATAAAAGATTCAGAAACCATCAAATTTGTGAACCCTTGTTTTTTTTTTTTTTTTTTTGAGACAGTGTCTCTCTAAGGAGTACAGGCTGGCCCTGAGTTCACTTTGTGGCCCAGGCTGGTCTCGAACTTGCAACAATCCTCCTACCTCAGCCTCCCAAGTGCTGAAGTTACAGGCACGCGCCACCATGCCCAGCAAACCCTTTTTTAGTGTCTTCAAATTGGCAAAGAGAAAGAACACAAACACAATATTGTAACTAAACTTTCACTGTTGACGCAAATATTTATGCAATAGGCATTAATAAAATCAGAGTTCTTTCAAAGAAATGATCATATAATGGGGTAGATACAGGAGTAACTAGGTCACCCAACTACCAGGTGATGTATGTTACAACAGCACTGTTGACCAAAGTCAGACACTTTTTTTTTGTCTTTTTGAGACAGGGTCTCACTATGCAGTTCAGGCTGACCTTGGGCTCACTTTGTAGCCCAGGTTGGTCTCAAACTCCCAAGATTCTCCTCCCTCTGCCTCCTGAGTGCTGGGATTACAGGAGTGAGCCACCACTCCCGGCTTCCAAAGTCAGACACTTAATTGTCTCAGAGTCTAGGAAGACTTTTAGGAGAAATCTAAATTGAGCCCTCAAACACAAGAAGCAAATACCAGAAAGGTTCAATAGAGGGACTGATTGTAGTGGTAGGAAAAGAAGGTTTTATAAAGGCATGAGGTGAATCTCAACACAAGACAGTATTGCTTTTCTCACTAACAAAGGAATTACAAATTTTGAAGTCAAGTTTCTTAGTCACTTTAAAAAATAAAGGCTGGGAATATAGCTCAGCAGCACAAGTGCCTGCCTGGGGAGCACAAGGTCCTGAGTTTCATTCCTGGTACCCCAAAAAATAAAACAAAAATAAACCAGGCATGGTGGTGCTCGCCTGTAATCCCAGCCACTCAGGAGGCTGAGGCAGGAGGATCGTTTTGAGTTTGAGACCAGTCTGGGCTACAAAGTGAATTCGAGGCCAGCCAGAACTGCAAAGTGAGACCCTGTCTCAAAAAGACAATAAATAAATAAATAAATAAATAACCTGTTATTCTGATGAGAATTTACTCCAATTCCTTCACCATAGTTGTTACCATTTCTCCAATGCTGTAATGTTGCTGCCTGGCAATCTGTACCGATAGTTTAACTGAGGTATTTTCCAATATTTTGTACATTTGGTTTTTTTTTAAAGAGAATAAAACAGAACAAAACAAAACAGAGTAGAACAAAACAAATCAGATCAGAACAGAACAATGCAAGAAACAGACTTCAAAACAAGACAACAGGAAATCAACAATGGCTACCATCCTCTCTCTCATTTTCTTCGAAATAGCTGTTCTTACCTTTACACACAATAAATTCAAACAAAACCAAATAGTATAACACCAATCAAAGCAAAAGAATGAAAGCATTACAGGCTTTCAAACCTGTACATTTGTTTACTAATTGCCTATTTTGATGGTTTCTCCATAAGAACATGCACAATTTATTTCTCCCTCCCTTCCCATAATTGATTGAATTATACGAGTTTATCTTAGGAAAGCAAATTTCTCCTAGAAATGAAGCCTGGACAAAAAACGCTCAGGAGACTCTGACCTGTTTTTTCTTCAAACTAGTTTGAAATTTTTGCAAGCTTGTGAAAAATTCCCTGATGCCAAGGGAACAAGAGACCCAGACAATACAGGCTTAAAAGTCTGCAAGGACATTTCCAGAAGCTAGAGGCAAACGGGCAACTAGGAACAGCACATGGTTGAGTTCATCTGAAGATATAAATTTTTCTCTCTGGCACCCTGTTCAAGGAGGCAGGGAGTTTGCAGATTTTGATGTTTTGAGCACTGAGGATTAACTCAGTATGTAGCTCAGCGCTGCACTACATCCTGACATTTATTTATTTTTGTGGTACTGGAGATTGAACCCAGGGCCTTTGCACTGTTCTGTATTCTCATTTTTTTTTTTTTGAGACAGTGTCTCAGTAAGTCCCTAAATTGCCCAGGTTGGGCTCAAACTTGCAATCCTCTGCCCCAATTTTTCAGCGTGCCAGGATTACAGGCCCCTATAGAGGGTGTTTTTTTGTTGTTTTTTTTTTATTGTTGTGTTTCGTTTTTCAGTTCATTTATATTCGGCCACTCTTTAAACTCTTCAAATCCCCACACACTGAACCAGAAGCAGCAGATCTGGGGGAACAAGGGGGATTTCCGCTGCCCAGGAGCACATCCGGGACTCTCACAGGCCTGTCCTTGGGAGGAGGGGTCTAGACGCGCAGTCCAGGCTCCGCCCACCCGGGGAGCCAGGCGGCTCCGCGCCAACCTTCGGACCGCCAGGGGTCGCACGCCCTCCCGTACCGCCTTTCGCTGTCGCGAGAGAAAGCGCGAGGCCTTGCGGGACCGTGCGCGACCGGCCCTAGGCGTGCCCAAGATGGCAGCCCTGGAAGAAGAGTTCACGTTGTCTGCGGTAACGCTGGGCGCCAGGCCTGACGGACTCCTAGGCGTGGAACAGAGCGACAAAACAGACCATTTTCTAGTGACGGACAGAAGCAAGACTGTCATCCTTTATAAGGTGAGAGGGCTGTGAGCGCCTGGCTGCCGTGCCGCCCTTCGCTGAGCCGGGAGTCGGAGGCTCGATTTTCTCGCAGCTTAAGAAAGAGAGTGCACTGCGCTTCCTAGAAAGCCCGCGCGCTTTGTCGAGGACGCCGAACGAGGGCCACAGTCCGGGTTGTTGCCCGCAGAGAGAGCTTTCCGAGCTGCAGGCGGCCCAGCGTCGCAGGGCACGTGGGACAGGCTGGGAAAGGAAAAGGCACCTGTGCTTTTTGCTGGGCATCTGCAGATGACCTTGCTAAGGTTCCCCCCTAAGGTTTCGGGGTACTCTGCTGCCCCCTGAAGGGTCGAACGGAGGCAGGTTGGGAACGTATTTTAGTTCTGTGTGTATACACTGTCCCCTGCTGCCTGGGTGCTTTAGGGGTTTGTTTCCTTTTTGCCAGTGAAGAAGAGGAGGTTTCTCGTTAATCTGTTGAGAGGCTTGAATTCCGAGTGATTTGTATGTGGGCATCTCTGGTTCACTTTATGAATCCTGGAATGTGTCCCAGGAAATCGTCCGTCCCACCTCCTTTTCATCTAGTTCCTGATTCAGCACACTTAACCTTGCTTTTGGTGATCCTATAGAAAACTATTATTTTTATTTGGGCCGCTGAACATGTTTTTCTGTGTTATCAGAAAGTTGACTGTCTGCTTAAAGTTTCGGGGGCACATTGCCAATAGTTCCCCTGTAGTGTTTGTTTAGATTCCTGAGCTGAATCTTGATCTTTACCTGTGCTGTCCAGTGGATTTTCAGTTCCAGCATAGGAATGCCGTAGATCCTGGGTATCCCTGCTTAATTTAACGTGCCCCTGTTCAGACACAAAATGGAATAATTTTTTAAAATACAGTACACTTGTACATTAACAACGTGTCATCAATTATTACTATTTTCATTTTAGAGACAGTTATATTTTCACTCTGATTACTTTTTGTTTTGTGTTTTGTTTTGTTTTATTTTTAAGACATTGTCTCACTATGTAGTTCAGGCTGGTCTTGAATTCACTATGTAATCAGTTTGGCCTTAAACTCACAGTGATCTCTTGCCTCAGCCTCCCAAGTGCTGGGATTACGGGTGTGCACTGCTGTACCTAGCTCTTACTACTTTTTTAAAGTTTTTTTCAAGCTGCGCATGGTGACACACGCTGTAATCCAGGGTTCTGGGAGGCTGAGGCAGAATTACAAGTTCAAACCCAGGTTGGGCAGTTTAACAATTTAGCAAGACCCTGTCTCAGAACTTAAAAAAATTTCTGAAGAGCTGAGGATGTAGTTCAGTTCGAAGGTCCTGGGTTCAGTCCCCAGTGCATGGCAGGGGGGTGGGGCGGGACATATTTTGAGACTGTCTGGCCCAGGCTGGCTTACAACTGTGTGGGGATTGCAATCATACCCAGCTAAATTTTAAATTTTTATTTGTAGTAAAGTACACAGAAAGTGTATCATCTTAATTATGTTTAAGTGTGCTTGTTGTCATTTGTATTAAGTGCGTTCACATTGTTGTGCAGCCACGACCACCATCCGTCTCCAGAACTCTTCATTTGCAAAACTGAAATCCTGTACTCATAACGTAACTGTTTCCTGGGGCCAGGGATTTAGCTCTGCCGCATAAGTGCCTGCCTGGCAAGCATGAGGTTGTGAGTTCAATCGCCCGTACCAAAAAAAAAACAAATAAACAAAACAAACAAAAAATGACTGTTTCCTTATCTCCTGGCAACCACAGTCCTTCCATGTTTATCCATTTTGACCGTGTTATAGATACCTCATGCAAGTGGAATCTACATTGCTTGTGACATTTGTTAAGGATATTATTTGGATTTTTATTGTAAATCTAATTGCTTTTAATGCTAGAAATTGACTTCTTGAATATTTTATTTTATTTATCTTACTTTGACTAGGTTTCTGATCAGAAACCCTTGGGGAGCTGGTCAGTGAAACAAGGTCAAATCATAACATGTCCAGCTGTGTGCAACTTTCAAACTGGAGAGCATATTGTTGTACATGATGATAAGGTGAGTTTTAAAACCTATATGTAACAATATATCCAACACAAATCAAATGTTGTGTTTATTAGGTGTAAATAGAGTATGGGATATTTTATAAGTTGTATGCTTTGATTTCAGGTTTTGAGAATATGGAACAATGAAGATGTAAACTTGGATAAAGTATTTAAAGCTACAGTAAGTCTTTACCTTTTTTTCTCCCTCTATTAATTTAATTCTTTCTTTCTTTCTTTCTTTCTTTCTTTCTTTTTCTTTTGGTACTAGGAATCAAACTCAGGACTGTGCACTTTCCAGGCAGGTGTTTATGCCTCTGAGCTATATCACTGGCCTTTTTTTTTTTTTTTTTTTTTTTTTTTGTGGCACCGGGGATTGAACTCACGACCTTGTGCTTGCCAGGCAGGCACTTAGGCCACTGAGCTAGATCCCCAGCCCTGGTGTTTTTGAGACAGGGTCTCACTATGCCGTTCAGGCTGGCCTTGAGCTCACTTTGTAGCCCAGGCTGGTCTTGAACTCACAACAATCCACCTGTCTCTGCCTCCCGAGTGCTAGGATTACAGGCGTGAGCCACCACGCTCGGCTTCACTGGCCTTTTTTTTGAGACAGGTCCTTACTTTGTAGTTCACGATGGCCTCAAACTCATAACTGTCCTCCTGCCTCAGCCTCCCAAGTGCTGGGATTAGAGGCTTGTGCCAGTACACCCAGCATAAAGCTACAGTAAGTCTTTGGATTTTACAACATATTTATTAAGCTTATTGGTGCAATGGGATCGTTTATAGGGTAGTATATGTTATTTATCTTAATAACTCTGGAAAAGTAAACCTAAGGTTGTAATCAGGTGGGAAAGGTTATTTTTTTTATTGCTGGGGGGTCGAACCTAGGGCCTTTGCACACACTTACATCCACAACCCTTTTTCAGTTGTTGTTTTTTTTTTAAATGGGCTCTCACTAAGTTACCTGAGATTGGGCTTGAATGTGATCCTCCTGTCTCAACTTCCCAGAATGCATAAATTTGAGGTGTGCAACACCATGCTCAGCTTGGAATCAGTTTTTCTTTCTAGTTATCTTACAGTATATATTAATAACATCTCAGTTCATGCACTAATAGATTACAAAGTATGTATGTTATTGTTTGATGAGATTGATGATTTCATGCTTTTTTTTGCCTTTTTGAGACAGGGTCTTGCTACACAGTTTAGGCTGGCCTTGAGCTCACTTTGTAGTCCAGGTTGGTCTCAAACTTACAAGGAGCCTCCTGCCTCAATCTCCCAAGTCCTGGGATTATATGCATGCACCACCACACCTGGCACTTTCATAAATAATTAACTCATATACAGTGATGCCTCATTCATGAATTTTTTTTTTTTAAACAGAATCTCATTATGCAGTTCAGGCTGGCCTTGAGCTCACTTTGTAGCCCAGGCTGATCTCGAACTTCCAACAGTTCTGCCTCAGCTTCCTGAGTGCTGAGATTACTCGTGAACACTTGTGTCTGAAAACTTTTCAGTTAGCAAAGAGATCCCATTTGCAAACCACTCATGTTCAGCAAAATTTTGCTTTCCTTCACAAACTGCATTGGGTGACAAATGCAACCACAGCTATCTTCCCCACAAAAATATAAAAGCAACCAGCATCCCCAAAATCATAAAACAAATTACGTTTTTAAACTGAGGTACTGAATTTCCATGATTTTGGATATTTTGTGTGTGTCCTTCATGAGAACGAGTGAACTTATCCTTTTTCTTAGAATAGGTAGAATGGATCCTACAAGTTTT
>RJWT010001729.1:20877-45814 GCA_004365215.1 Cuniculus paca
TTTTGTGGCACGGGGGATTGAACTCACGACCTTGTGCTTGCCAGGCAGGCATTTAGGCCACTGAGCTAAATCCCCAGCCCTTGTCTTTTTAGACAGGGTCTCGCTATGCCATTCAAGCTGGTCTTGAGCTCACTTTGTAGCCCAGGCTGGTCTCGAACTCACAACGATCCTCCTGTCTCAGCCTCCTGAGTGCTGGGATTACAGGCGTGAGCCACCATGCCCGGAGTTTAAAGTATTCTTTAAAGTAATGTGATGCATAGAGTGATGTGATTGTTTTTCTGCTTTAGTTGGTTAGCACATTGTTAAAATCTTACAAACAACCTAGTACATTTAATTATAATAGATACAGAACTGTCCTTAACCCGTTACTGACCCTCCAATATTTATTTCCAACAGGCTCTGATGGATGTGTATACGAAACCTTAATACCAATATATCCGAGTGACACGGAAAAAAACCAGAGATTAGTTAGATCACTGTTGCTCAAGGCGGTTGTGTCTGGTATTCCACCAAATGGTGTTACACTCACCGTCCTGGATCAAGATCATGTAGCAGTCCTAGGACCTCCACTGCCGTCTTCTAAAGGTAACTGAAATCCAGTCAGTTAAGAACTCCTGGGCTGGGACTAGCTCAGTGGTAGAGTACTTGCCAAACCTGTCAGCATGGAAGGAGGTTCCTTTTGCCTTCAGGTTGTACTTTTGATCTTCCTTTCCTCTTCATTTTTTATTACCACCTCAATTCTCTCTATCATGATACTTATTGTAACTTTCTACTTCTTGAATGGGTCTTTGATTTCATTCTACATCTGTTAATCAACACTTCCTTGTACCATTCCTTTGTTCATGACTATAATATACTAAAGAAATAAAAATGAAAATATCTGTCAGCCATGAAAATATCTGTCAGGCATTCAAAACTTTGGTTAGCCAGGCATGGTGACAAACACCTGTAATTCCAGCACTTAGGAGGCTGAGGCAGGAGGATTGCCGTGAGTTTAAGGCCAACCTGAACTATATAACCAGACCCTGTTTCTTGTTTTGTTTTGTTTTGTTTTGGTGCCAGGGATTGAACTCACAACCTTGCACTTACCAGGCAAGCACTTGAGCCACGGAGCTAAATCCCTAGCCCGCCAGACCCTGTTACCAAAAAAAAAAAAAAAGAAAGAAACTTTGGAAGCTCTTCCAATATAGGATTGAATTCTTACTGGTATCTCACAGCATGGAATCCGCTGGATTTGGACAGCTTAGAAACTAAGGACTACTAGCATGCTTTGAATCTTTGTCAGTACAAGACTAGGGGCTCCACTCTATTCCCTAAAACTCAGTTTAACTCTCTCCACAGTCTACACCCCATCCACTTTCTCCAGCCTTTTCTTCCAATTTTAGTGAAAAACCCCTTTTATTCAGGCCAGGGCCCTTATGAACTACCGCCTTCAGCTGACCATCTACTTATTAAGATAGCCGCTACTAGTTAACAGCAAAGCCACCATGTGCCAGGCATTTTACATACATCATCTTGTTATTTGTATCATGTACTTAACCCTATGTGAGAAAGTAGTTACTCTCATCCCTGCCCTACGAAAGAACTGAATGAAGTGTTGGGTAACTACCAGAGCTAGGGTTTAACTCAGGCAGGTTAACTATGATGCCATGCACCCCACTCATTAGGTCTTAACCATTTTTACACTATGCGCTTCTCTCGGCACCCATCCTCCCTCTTTCTTGTTCTTCCTCTGCCCCTCTCCCACCCACCTCCTAAAACCAGTGACCTCTACTACAGTTTTCTGTCTCTTTCCAGGGTATTGGTTTTATTGTTGTTGTTTTTGTTTGCAAATACTACTAAATATCCTCTCCCTTTTTTGTTGTTGTTGTTTGTTGTTTGTTTTTCATCTCACTATGTAGTTTAGGCTGGCCTTGAACTCACTGTGTAGCCAAGGCTGGCTTTGAAGTCTCTCAAAGATTGTCCTGCCTCATCCTCCCAAGTGCTGTGATTACAGGCGTGTACCACCACACCTGGCTCAATTTTCTTCTTTTTACATAAATGGTAGCATAAACTGTAATATGCTTTACTTACCTACTCATAATGTCTTAGAGATCTTTCCATATCACTGTATTGTTTTTTCTTACCTTTTTTTGAATAGCCGTATATTTCCTTAAATGATTTTTAACAGCATAATCCCTCTCTTCGATATTAGCCATCCATTCTTTTTTTTTTTTTTTTTTTTGCGGCACTGGAAATTGAACTCACGACCTTTCACTTGCCACGCAGGCGCTTAGACCGCTGAGCTAGATACCCAGCCCTCCATTCTTTTTTTAAATTGTATTTGCGGTAAAATTCACATAACATGAGGTTAACTGTATTAAAGTCAATATTTCAATATCATTTAGTACATTCACCATGTTACTAAACTGCCACTTCTGTCTAGTTTTAAAACATTTTCATCACCCTAAAGAGACACTGTGCCCGCTGAGCAGTTGCTCCCATTCTCCTGGAATCATACAGTGCTTTTGTGTCTGACTTCTTTTACTTAGTCTAATATTATCCAGGTTCATCCACAGTTACATACTTCAGTGTTTTCTTTAAAAAACTTTCTTTACTAAGCTGGATGTGGTGGCGCACGCCAGTAATCTCACCACTGAGGAGGCTGAGGCAGGAGGATCATTGTGAGTTCGAGACCAGCCTGGGTTACAAAGTGAGCCCAATGCCAGCCTCAACGGCATAGTGAAACCCTGTCTCAAAAAGACAAAAAATTTTCTTTACTCTTTTTGCAGAACAATATTCTGTTGTATGTATATATTGCAATTTATTTATCCATTGATGGATATATTAGTGCTTCCACCTTTCACTTATTGTGATAATGATTTCAACATGTGTTTGAGAACCAGTTTTTAATTCTTTTGGATACAGTGTTTAACTTTTTTTTCTTTCCGTGTTAGGGATTAAACCTAGGCCCTTACATATGCTAGGCAGGTGCTCTACCACTGAACCACATCCCCATCCAATGTTTAACTTTTTGAAGAACTGCTAAAGTAGGTTTTAGCCACTTTGTGGTTAAAACTTTTTGGTGTATAACTTTCTGAAGAACTTCATAGTAGTCGAATGATTTTATATTTTTCACAAGCATACAAGAATTCCTTTCAGTTACTCCGCATTTTCATTTATATTTACTGTTTTCCATATTTTGGATTATGGTCATCCTAGTAGTTGTAGAGTGATACTGCATTGTGGTTTTGATTTGCATTTCCCTATTGATTGATAATATTGAACATTTTTTCACATACTTTTTGTCCATTTATATATCTTACTGGAGAATTCTATTTAAGTATGGCTTATTTTTTTAATTGGATTGTTTGTCTTTTTGTTGTTGAGGTAAAAATGCTCTTTATATATTATGGATACTAGACCCTTACCAGAAATATACTTTCCAGACTTTTTTTCCCCATTCCTTAGATTCTCTGTTTATTTTTTTTTTTTTTTTTTTTTTTGGCACCAGGGATTGAACTCACAACCTTGTGCTTGCCAGGCAGGCGCTTAGGCTGCTGAGCTAGATCCCTGGCCCTTGTATTTTTGAGACAGGGTCTCACTATGCCTTTCAGGCTGGCCTTGAGCTCACTTTGTAGCCCAGGCTGGTCTCGAACTCACAACGATCCGCCTGTCTCAGCCTCCCGAGTGCTGGGATTACAGGCGTAAGCCACCACGCCCGGCTCAAATGCCTTTTTTATAACAACTGAGATAAGCATGTAGTTTTTTTTTTTTTTCACTTCTTTGTTCTGTTAATGTGATCTACCCTTGTTGATTTTCTTAATTAAATCACCCTTGCATCCCTGGAATAAATTCTGCTTGGTTGTGGACTTTAATATGCTATAAACTCTGTTAATATTTAGTTGAGGGTTTCTTTTTCGCATATGTACTTACAAAGTATACTCTGTGATTTTTGTTTGTTTTGGTGTCTTTGGCATTAGTCCTAGAGTAATGCAAGGCTATTGGAAGAAGGGAAGAAGTGCTTCTTCCTCTTTTACATTTTGAAAGAGTTTGAGAGTTTAGTGTTAATTCTTTAAATAATAGAATTTTGCGGCAAAGCCATCTGGTCTTGGGTTTTTCTTTCTTGATTGTATCTATTATTGCAGATTCATAGCCACTGTTAAGACTCCCTTTGTCAGAGCTCACCTTTGAAGTCCATGTCTTTTTTTTTTTTTTTTCCTTTGAAAAAGGGTCTCACTCTGTAGCCCAAGCTGGCCTCGAACTCACTGCAGTCTCCTAAATATTGAGGTTACAAGTGTGTGCCAGCATGCCTGGTTTTGAAGTCCACTTCTTAACATGTGCTCTCATTTTCCCATTTGTTTGAATTCCTGTTTCAGTCACCCCCTTTTTTTTTGGTTCTATTTTTTTTTTAAGTCACTCCTTTCAATGTTCATTTCTTTCATTACTCATTTTTATGTTTAATAAAACAAAGTTTATGTCCATGACTCCTGCCCCAGTATTCCATGCATTTGTTCTTGGGAACTATGTCTAAGTTTATATGTTGTTTTTTATTTTACAGAATGTCTCTCCATATGGAACACAAAATTTCAAACACTACAGACTTCAAAAGAGTTACCACAAGGGACCAGTGGTCAAGTAAGTTTTTTCACATGAAAACTTTAAAATTTAGTTAGTGCTGTCCCTGATAAATAGTCTATGAGGGAAGAGATCTCTTCAGATGTCAGTATGATTGAAATAAAGAAAATTTTACCTGAAAGAGTGTATTTAATGTTTTTATTGTTTTAAGAGTGTATGTTTGTTACTTTCGGGTTTTTTTTTGTTTTTGGGTTTTTTGTTGTTTTGTTGTTGTTTTTTGAGGCAGTATCTCGGTATGTTGTTCAGGCTGATGTTGAACTAAGTAGCCCAGGCTGACCTCAAACCTGTGGCAGTCCTGCCTCACCCTCTGGGCTGCTGGGATTAGAGGGATGCACCATCAACTCAGCTCAATGTTTGTTTGAACTAAATTATAGCTAGTTTTAGATCAAGAGAAAATAATCCGCTGCTCTTTCACTTGATCACTTTCGTGTTTTGAACTGTGTTCCAAGGGTGTTACTTTTCCTGATAAATTAATCTTTGAGGTTACATGTTAAATGTCACCATGGAAATACTTAAAGAATTAAAGTAGCTGGGTATGGTAGCACACACATGTAATCTTATCATTCTGGGAGAATCACAAGTTTGAACCCAGTGTAGACAGCTTACTGAATTAGCGAGATCCTGTCTCAAAATAAAAATGTATTTTTAAAAAGAGGAATTGGGACTGTAGCTTAGTATAAAGGTCCTTTGTTCAGTCCTACTACCACACACACACACACACACACACACACACACACACACCCACCCACCCAGAACCAGACAAGGACCCTTGCCTCTGGAAGTTTGGTCAGCTTAAATTTTAATTTTTTTTTTTTTGTTGTTGTTGTTCTTTTCTTTTTTCAGTACTGGGGATTGAACCCAGGGCCTTTACACTGAACTACATTTGAAGCCCTTTTTTTTAAAATTTTGAGGCTGCATATGCCTGTAATCCCAGCACTTGGCAGGCTGAGGCAGGATTGCTGTGAGTTGGAGGCCAGCCTGGGCTGTAAAGTGAGTTCAAGGCCAGCCTAAACTATACAGTGAAACTCTGTCTCAAAAAGACAAAAATAAAATAAAACTTTGAGGCTGCCGGGCATGGTGGTGCGTGTCTGTAATCCCAGCACTTGGGAGGCTGAGGCAGGAAGATTGCAGCATGTTCATGGCCAGCCTGGCCTACATAGTGAGTTCTGTCTCAAAACAAACAAAAAACAAAACTTTGAGACAGAGTCTCAACGTTACTAATTTGCCCAGGCTGGCCTTGAATTCGGGTCTCCCTGCCTTACCTTATAGAGTGCTAGGATTATGGGTGTGTGCCATCACACTGCTTGTCTGTTTTTTGTTTGTTTGGTTCTGGGATTTGAACTCAGTTTTGTGCGTGCTAGGCAGGTGATCTACCACTGAGCTGCATCCCTAGCTTATCTGTTTTCTGCTCCATTCATTGTACTACAGTGCCTAGCAAAGGCATTAGTAAATACTGACATAGTAAATAAATGTTCATAATGAAATAGGATGTCAGTGAGGGCAATAGGATATTGATAATTTAATTAGAGGATGAATTGCTAAATGAAGCCAGGCATAGTGGCACACAGTTGTGATCGCAGCTACTCAGGAGTTCAGCCGGAAGATGGAAAGCTCAAATCCAGTGTATTAGTCAGCTGGACTTAGTGCATGGTTTCAGGAGACTGAATGTGGTATTGGCAGAAACCTCACGGCTGGCAGGGGTAGCCTGGTGCTAAGCCACTTAGTTCATGGCCACTGGGGAGCAGGAATGGAGCAGTGCTGTGGAAGGGCACACGAGAGTGTCCTCAAGGTCGCACCTCCCATGGCTCACCCAGAGACCCTGGAGACTGCTTTACTAATTTACGAGGTTTTTTTTTAACCCATTGAGGTCAGATTAAGATTTAACAGTTAAAACCAGGCTGGAAAACTTATCTCAAAACATAAAGGACACGAGGTATATAGTTTATTGCTCTCTGGGTTCAGTCCTCTACCCAGTCAAAAAAACAAGAGACCAGGTTTCTCAGTGTACAGCGTAATTCTCATGTTAAAGAAATCATGTTAAAAGCCGGGCGTGGTGGCTCACGCCTGTAATCCCAGCACTCGGGAGGCTGAGACAGGCGGGTCGTTGTGAGTTCGAGACCAGCCTGGGCTACAAAGTGAGCTCAAGGCTAGCCTGAACAGCATAGTGAGACCCTGTCTCAAAAACAGGGCTAGGGATCTAGCCCAGCGGTCTAAGCGCCTGCCCGGAAAGTACAAGGCTGTGAGTTCAATCCCCGGTGCCGCAAAAAAAAAAAAAAAAAAAAATCATGTTAAAGAAATTCTCTTAAATCATTCTTGTTTAAATAGTTGTTTGTTTTTGCTTTGTTTTGTTGCAGCACCAGGATTGAACTCAAAACCTCATATTTCCCAGGCAGGCACTTAAGCTGCAGAGCTAAATCTCCAGCCCAATAGTTGTACTCTTAACAAATTTATTTTTGACTTTTATGTTTCTCCTGTCTCAGCCTCCCCAGTGTAGGGATTACAGATGTGCACCACCACGCCGGGCTTATAAATAATGTTTGATTCTTCTTTTTCCTTGGAAATCACCATGTTAATAGCTGTGTAATAGCAACAGGATTAATTTCAAGTAATTCATTTTTGGGGAAGGGGGCACTGGAAATCAAACTCAGGACCTCATGTTTGCCAGGCAGGCATCACCCCACTGAGCTAAATTCCCAGACATCTCATTCATTTTAAATGTGTATGTTAATCAGATTTTTCTAAATTAACAATGTGTTTTAAATTATGCTTCAAACCTGACCCTACCCCAATTAAGAAACTATACTGCTGGGTGTGGTGGCACACACCTGTGATACCAGGATTTGGGAGGCTGAGGCAGGTGATCACTGTGAGTTCAAGGCCAGCCTGGTTTCATGAGCAAGTTCAAGGCAGCTTGCACTACATAGCGAGACTGTCTCAAAACAAAAAACACTTGTCTTCCATGATCATTTTGACTTCGGGAAGTACCAGAAGTTGCATGGTGCCAAGTCGGGTGAATCAGGTAGATTAGGACACACCTTGTAATGTTCACGAGTTGGCCTTTCCATTAGATGGCATTTGATAGCAGTAGTCACTGTATTTTTTATCACACTCCACATTCTTTTGGAAAGTTTCTTTCGCTTTGGTTTGTTTATTATACTAAGATAGTTCACATAAGTTATTATAATAAGAGTTTATTGAGTCAAATTTATAGGAGAAATTTGCTTACAGTTTTGATAACATTTTTGCAGCTCTGGTATTATGGGGAACATCTGTTTATGCTACATGGAAAATGTCTATCCGTGGTTCCGTGCAAGTGTGGAGTGTCATCATTAGCTGATGCTCTTGGAAAACTCAAGCATACTCACGATCCAGGTAGAGACTCACTTATCTACTTGTTTTATTAGCATAAGCCATTTTATTAGCCCCCAGCTTCATAGGTAGAATCCTGTAGCCTTCTGTTTATAGTTGTGTTGTTTACTGAAATTTTTGATCCAGGTAGCTATTTTGGGGACAGTCACCTTGCTGGTGCTGCTGCACACTGTTTTGAATGCCAATGCTCTTCTGACCTTAGGGGCAATGGGAGAGTTCTCAAGGCAGAATATCTTTACCATCCCTGTTTACTGTCAGGCTCATCTCTTACCTTCATGTTGCAAGGCTTGGCATATAGTTCTTGACTAATTATGGTTTACTGATTTGAGGTTGTTAGTAAATTGTTTTCGTTTTGTTTTGTTTTGTTTTGTTTTGTTTGCGGCACTGGGGCTAGAACTCACAATCTTGTGCTTGCCAAGCAGGCACTTATGCCACTGAGCTAAATCCCCAGCCCTTGTCTTTTTGAGACAGGGTCTCACTATGCCATTCAGACTGGCCTTGAGCTTACTTTGTAGCCCAGGCTGGTCTCAAACTTGCAGTGATCCTCCTGTCTCAGCCTCCCAAGTGCTGGGATTACAGGTGTGCACCCCAGGCCTGGCTAGTTTTTTTATTTTAAAGATAATAAAACCCAGCCAGGGATTTAGCTCAGTGGTATAAGCACCTGTCTGGCAAGTGCAAGGTCATGAGTTCCATCCTCAGTACCAAAAAAGATAATAAAACCCAACAAAACAAACAGAATAAATTGAATCAAAACAAAGCAGTGAACTTAGTACAGAACTTCAAAGTTGGATAATAGGAAAACAACAGTGGTTACCATAGTGTATTTTATTGTCACAATAGTCCATTCCATCAGATATAGCAAGATCAAACCAAAACAAAACAAAATAAAACCAATCAAAACAGAATACTGAATAAAGCAAAACAATTAATGGAAACAAAACAAAATAGAACAATATTGGATTTCAAAATCAAGATAGAAGGAAATTCCCCATAATTGCTATATTGCATTATGTTATCCTCCCTATAGATGCTCAAGAATTGTTTTGTTTTGAGACTGAGTCTCACTATGTAACTCAGTCTGGCCTTGAGTTCACTATGTAGCTGGCTATGAATTCATGATGCTCTTCCTACCTCAGCTTTCTGACTGTGGGGATTATAGGTGTGCACCATCATATCCAGTGAAGTTGGTAGTAGAATTACATGAATTTTAAAAATGCCTCTCTCGAATTGTGCATGAGTAGTTTTCTTATTGTGTTCATTAGTTGGTTGGGTAAGTAACAGTAGGTTAAAAGAGTAGAAACTATATTTTTTGTCTTTTTATAGGCACTCAAACCATGCCCCACCATGTAAACTGGGAAATTTCTCAGGGATGGGAACCTGGATCCCAGAACTCAGAGCAGTTAAGAAGAATTGTAAGTTCAGTAATTGAAAGCAATGGTAGGACAAATGATGAAAACAGTTAAGTTACTTAATTTCAAAGTTGAAATACCACCACTTTTCTCATGACAAAATTTATTTTTAAAGATGTGTGATTACAGCAAAAATGTACTACTGTTTTTGGAGTGTTTCATATTCTTCCAAATGTTTTAACAGACCTTTTCTATTAAGGTCCTAATCAGTTTATTTAATTCCAGCTAAGAAGAAAAACAACTGAAGTAAGTTTACAGCCAGAAGTTCCAGCATCTGAACAACTCTTATCAACTATCAAGGTAAATAAAAACACTGGAAATACCCAAAAAAAAAAAAAATCAAGTAACTAAAAGAAATTCTATTTTTTTATTTGATGATTTTTTCTTTTTTTTTTTTTTTTTTTTTTTTTTTTTTTTTTTTTTTTTTTTTTTTTTTTTTTTTTGAGACAGGGTATCAGTATGTAGTCCAGACTGACCTCAAACTCTAAGCAATCCTCCTATCTCAACCTCCTGAGTGCTGGGGTATACATTACCACACCTAGCTTTTAATTTTTTTTTTTATTGGTACATTTTGAGTATACATAATAACATTCATCAGGCCAGGTGTGGTATACACCTCTCATCCCATCACTTAGGAAGCTGAGGCTGGAGGATGGCTGTGAGTTCAAGACCAATCTGAAATGCATAGTGAAACCCTGTCTCAAAAAGACAAAACAAAGGCTGGGGATACCGCTCAGTAGCACAGTGCCCGCTTGGTAAGTGCAAGGTCCTGATTTCTGGCCCCTCCCCCAGCAAAAACAAAAATTACAACATTCATGATAGGGAATTTATCCCAGTACATGATATATCTAACTTCTTTTTTCCCCCATTCTCCAGTGCTTCCTTCAACCCACCTCCCCTCCTTATTTATAAAAGCTTTGTTTACATTTTTTCCTTCCATTTTTTTTCTTGTCCCTTTCTTCCTTTCTCCCTCCTCCCTCCCTTGTTCCCCTTCCCATTTGAACATTTTCTTCCTGTTTCCCAATAACTATTCTACATTTTGATCTTTATTTACTCTTGGTTTCTCACACCAGAGAAACAACGTGGTACTTAAACATGTGTGTCCCAATTTATTTCACTTAAGAGTATGGCCTCAAGGTACATCCATTTACCTAGAAATGTCTCAAGCTTATCTTTAGACAGAGTAGTACTCCTGTATTAAGAAAAAACACACACAGCCAGGCATAGTGGTGCACACCTGTATATCCAAGCACTCAGGAGCCTGACACAGGAGGACTACCTCAAATTTGAGGCCAGCTTGAACTACATACTAAGACCCCGTCTCAACCAAAAATAGTGGTTGTAATTGTATAAAAAACAGTCATATCAGCCGGGCGTGGTGGCTCACCCCTGTAATCCCAGCACTCGGGAGGCTGAGACGGGGATCGTTGTGAGTTCGAGACCAGCCTGGGCTACAAAGTGAGCTCAAGGCCAGCCTGAACGGCATAGTGAGACCCTGTCTCAAAAACAGGGCTGGGGATCTAGCTCAGCAGTCTAAGCGCCTGCCTGGCAAGCGCAAGATCATGAGTTCAATCCCCGGTGCTGCAAAAAAAAAACAAAAAAACAAAAACAGTCATATCATCTTTATCCCAAGAAAGGGAATAGCTAGACCAAATGAAACTTCTGGTTTTAGTTTTTTGAGGAATCTCCACACTGATTTCCATAGTGGTTGCACCAGTCTGCACTCCCACCAGGAGTGGAGAAAGATTTCTGTTTTCCCACAACCTCTCAGCATTTGTTATTGGTTGATTTCTTGATGACAGCCATTCTTTCTGGGGTGAGGTGGAATCTCAGTGTTGTTTTAATTTGCATCTCTCGAATGACCAGTGACGTTGAACATTTTTTCACATATTTATTTGTTGTTTATACTTCATCTGAGAAGTGTGTATTTGTCTCAGATGCCATTTTTGGATTGGGTCTTTGAATTTCAGGGCTCTGAGCTGAGCGTGGTGGCTCACGCCTGTAATCCCAGCACTCAGGAGGCTGAGACAGGAGGATCACTGTGAGTTCGAGACCAGCCTGGGCTACAAAGTGAGCTCAAGGCCAGCCTGAACGGCATAGTGAGACCCTGTCTCAAAAAGACAAGGGCTGGGGATCTAGCTCAGTGGCCAAAGCGCCTGCCTGGCAAGCACAAGGTCATGAGTTCAATCCCTGGTGCCGCAAAAAGAAAAAAATTTCAGGGCTCTGTTTTGTTTTTTGTTTTTTTTTTAAGTTCTTTATATATTCTAAGTAGTCCTTTGTCTGAGGGACAGTTGGCAAAATTTTTTCACACACAGTGGGTTGTCTCTGCACTCCATTGGTGGTTTCTATTGCTGTACAAAAGCTTTTTAGTCAGGTGAGATCCCAATTGTTGATCCTTTGTGTTATTTCTGTGCAGTCTGAATTTTTTTCATAAAGGCTTTGCCTACACCTCTGTCTTTTAACAGGTCTGCCTGTTCTATCTTCTGGCAGACTTAGTGTTTTTGTTTTAATATTTAGACCTTTGATCAATTTTTATTTTATTTGAGTGCATGGTGATAGACAGTTTTAATCTTTTGCATGTGGAAAGCCAGTTTACTGAGCACCATTTATTATTAAAAAAGAGACTTTCTTCAAGTGGTGCAACCACTATGGAAATCAGTGTGGAGACTCCTCAAAAAATTAAAACCAGTTCCATTATTTTACATTTTTAATAAACATTTTTATAACTAACATTTGTATTATATCCTTTTTGTGTGTGTGGTGCTGGGGCTTGAACCTAGGGCCTTCCCAGTGAGCTACATCCCCAGCCCTTTTTTATTTTGAGATAGGGTCTTGCTGAATTGTCCAGGCTGGGGGGTACAGCCCAGCAGCACAGCGCCTGCCTGGCAAGTGTGAGGTCATGAGTTCAACACCCAGTACCAAAAAGAAATAGGCCAGACTGGTCTGGAACTTGTGATCTTCCTGCCTCACCCTCCTGGAGTTCTAGGTAAAGGTGTGGGCCACCACACCCGGTTTTGTGTTGTAGCTTATTTTTTTCTGAGACTGGATGTTGGTATATAGTCCAGACTGTCCTTGAATTGTTAGTGATCCTCCTGCCTCAGCCTCCTGAGTGCTAGAGAATTACAGTCCCCACACCCCACCCTGCCCACCTTGTATTATAGTTTAAGGTTGTAAGAGTTGTCCAACACTGGCTGCTTTGCCTTTCACAGTTGTTTCATGAGATAATTGTTCTGGTGTTGACATAGTATTTTATTGATCTTTGTATTGACTGTGTAATTTATATTTCTTTTTTTTTGTTGTT
Source organism: Cuniculus paca (assembly GCA_004365215.1). NCBI lineage: Eukaryota > Metazoa > Chordata > Mammalia > Rodentia > Cuniculidae > Cuniculus > Cuniculus paca. Next base: position 33,574 of record RJWT010001729.1, read on the forward strand.
TTTGTGGAATTTTGTGGAGAGAGGGTTGCTTGAGACAGGATCTCACTATGTAGGTCAAGCTGACCCCAAACTCAAGCAATCTTCCTGCAGCAGACTCCTGAGTTCTGGGATGACAGAAATGTACTACCACAGCTGGCCTGTAATTTAGCTTTCTAAAGATTTGAATTTCTAGAAAAAGAAAAAGGGGGTAAAAAAGAAAACAAAAATTTTGAATTTCTTGGTGCAAATTTCTAAATATTGTGTAGTGAATAAATATTCATATACAGGGCTGGGGATCTAGCTCAGCAGTCTAAGCGCCTGCCCGGCAAGCGCAAGGTCGTGAGTTCAATCCCCGGTGCCGCAAAAATAAATAAATAAATAAATGAATGAATGAATAAATATTCATATACAAATAAAATGTCATTCAGGGCAGTAGTATATTATTAATTTTACTTAAAGGATCATGATATTAGATTTCATCCTGGAGTGGTGGTGTACACTTGTAATCCCCGCTACTCAGGAGGCTGAAGCAGGAGGATGACAAACTCAAAGCCAGCCAGGGCAATCTAGCAAGACTACCTCAATAAAAAGAGGAGGATCCAGGGACGTAGCTCAGTGGTAGAGCACACGTAGGTTTGATCCTCAGCATTTCTCTCGCTGCTCCAAAAACATTAGGATCTCTGAACCCTTGAATTTTTTTTGCCTTTGCACTTGTTTCTTAAATCATTTCATGGGAATGCATGTATACTGTTAGTGATTTGAGAAAATGTGCTAGGAAATTTTAAATTCAGAGCAACATTTATTAATGTACCAGACTGAATTCCTCAATTCTGTCCTTTCAGAATGGTTCAGAAAAACATATTGAGGTAGAACTACGTAAATTTTTGGCTAAGTGGACACCCGACTCTTATACTGCAGTTGGAGACATAATAGCAGCACTGCTGGGAAGAAGTAAAGCAGAGCCATCATTTTATCCCCGGAACTGTCTAATTCAGCTTGTTCAAACTCACGTGCTCTCCTACAGGTAGATACTGTGTAACCCAAACTGCACACATAACTCTTTTGACCTTGTTTTTTACAGTTGACATTTTTATTAACATAAAAAGTTGTTCTGATATTTTTTTCTTAGCTTGTGCCCCGGCTTAATGGATATTGCCTTAGAAAAATCAGATGTGCAGATGCTACAGCTCTGTCTGCAGCAGTTCCCTGACATTCCTGAGTCTGTCACATGTGCTTGCTTAAAAATTTTCTTGAGGTAAGTTAGAATCCAGAGGTCTTTTTCTTTCACCGCAGTTTAAATCTCTTATATTGATTCCTAAAATTTTGAATGCTCAGAAAATGAATTTTCCACAAAAAGTTCAAAGAATGCGAATTAACCTATTGCTTTCAATTAACATCATAGAATTGGTGATGAAAGTCTTCAAGGAATTAATATCAATATGGAGTCAGTTTTTGATTATAGTAATACTGAACAAGATGAGAAAATGGAAGAGCAACCTGAAATTCTTCGAAATGGCTTCAATCCTGAAGACAGTAACTGCAGCAACTGTAATCAAGAGTTGAATGAAAAGCCTCGGGATTCAACAGAAGAGACTGCCTCATGCCCTGTGATACCCAAGAGAGCAGCTCTCCTGTATCCTTGAACCTGGCTTCCCTTCCCCCGTGGCTTTCTAGGCACACAGTCCTATGCCAAGCAAAGCAAAAAGTCAGTTTATGGATATTCTTTCTTCCATTTTTTTCCAGCTTCTGCTTGAAAATGGATTATATTCAATTGTACATTCAAATGATTTGCTTACACTTGTTTTCTTAGTTTAGTTTAAGCTGATTACATAAGCCTATAATCCCAGCACTTGGGAGGCTGAGGCATGAGGACTGCCTCAAATTCAAGGCTAGCCTGGGCTACATAGTTTAAGGCCTACTTGAACTACATAGTAAGACCTTGTCTCAAAAAAACCACACACACACACACACACACACACACACACACACACACACAGAGGAAGATACTAGTTTAGCTATACAAAAGTCAAGCTCTGTCATGTCTAAAAGGTAGTATCCTAGCCAGGCATGTTGGGGCACCTGTAATCCCAGCACTCGAGAAGCTGAGGCAGGAGGATCACCATGAGTTTGAGACCAGCCTGGGCTATATAAGTGAGTTCAAGGCCAGCCTACACTACACAGTGAGACCCTGTCTCAAAAAAAAAAGGGTAGTATTCTAAACAAATACTAGCCGGGTGTGGTGACTCACGCCTGTAATCCCAGCACTCGGGAGGCTGAGACAGGAGGATAATTATGAGTTCAAGACCAGCCTGGACTACAAAGTGAGCTCAAGGCCAGTCTGAATGGCATAGTGAGACCCTGTCTCAAAAAGACAAGGGCCGGGGATCTAGCTCAGTGGCCTAAGCGCCTGCCTAGCAAGGTTATGAGTTCAATCCCCAGTGCCACAAAAAAAACCACTAATTACTGTATTTATAATACTGAAGTATTCCAGATGAATTCGAATGAGTTAGAAGCGTTCAGATAAGTAGCACTTTTATTACAAATTTAGGAAGATGACTCATGTTCTCAATGGAATAACATATATATAACATTTTATTTATTTTACATCCCTGGTAGTATGGGTCGTACTCAGGAACACTGTACCACTGAGCAATATTCCAGCCCTTTTTATTTTGAGATAACCTCTCACTGAGTTATCCAGGCTGGCCTCAAACTTGGTGGTCTTCCTGCATCAGCCTCCCCAGTAACTGAGAGTACAATCATGAACAACAATGTGCACCTGAACTTTATTTATTGAAGTAAGATTTTTCCTTTAGTCCCAAGTAGAAATGGCATTCTTCATTCAGCATACAGTGAGACGTTTCTTCTGCCTCACTTGAAGGATATCCCCGCACAGGATATCACCGTGAGTGTTCCTAGAAGTCCTATAGAACCTTATTTTGGGGTTAAATTGTGCAGCTTCACTCTGAGCAGCTGTGGGGGCATTGTGACCCTTACCAGGTTCTTATATGACTAAGGCATTGCCCAGCCTGCACGGTGAAAAGCAGTGCCTCAGGGCCTAGAGTGGTTAGGAGTGGTGGCACTTGGTGTGTTACTTCTGCCAGGCTTCCGCAGTCCACATTAAGCCATCTGAGTTAGGAGTGATTGACACTCAAACAGCTGCTGAGAGAAAAATCTCTACCTGTTGTTTACAGATAGAATAAATCGCTCATTAAACCAGATGAGCTCCTCGGTGTTGGCAGAGACTTTATTCATTTCTCTGCCTCCAGATATATGGCCTAATTGTTTCATGTATGGTTAAATTGAACAGCCTCTGAAATTTCTTTCCAGTAACTTTATTCAGTTTGTAAATAAGGAAAAGTATTTTACCAAAATAATAAAGTGACTTTTTTTTTTTCGCCTTCAGCTATTTCTCCAGTATTTGTACTTCCTTTATCTGAAGTGCAGTGAGAATGCTAGTATGACTCTTCCTGGAATACACCCTCCAACTCTGAGCCAGGTCAGATCATTTTCACTGTGTACGAAAGCTTGTATGCAATGTCAGCATCTGGAGCTGGTGGCTGATTTCTCCTGTCTCTTCCATGAGAAGACCATGTGAATCTCCCTCATTACGTACACAGACCACTGGTGGTTTAAATGGAGGTCTCTCGATGTAGTAGATAGTTTTCTAGGTCCATAGTTCTATATTATACAGTTTAAATTCCTGATTCTTCATTATGACCCTTTCCAAGAACTTCCTTCGTCTTGCTGGAAGAGAATGAAGAGGGTTTATTCTCGTAATAGGCTGTCTCCTTAATCTCTTTAAGAAATAGAGAACGCAACCCGTGTGTGGTGGCGCACTCCTGTAATCCCAGAAGCTGTACAGTAGTTCTAGCTCTTGGGAGGCTAAGGCAGAAAGATTGCTATGAGTTCAAGGCCAGCCTGGGCTACATAAACAAATCTTCAGTGAGTGTCTTGTCTTTTTGAGACAGGGTCTCGCTATGCCATTCAGGCTGGCCTTGAGCTTACTTTGTAGCCCAGGCTGGTTTCGAACTCACAACAATCCTCCTTCCTCAGCCTCCCGAGTGCTGGGATTACAGGCGTGTGCCACCACACCCAGCCTCAGTGACTATCTTGGTACAAATATCCTTTGGTTCCTTTGTTTTGAGACAGGGTCTCACTGTGTAGCCCAGGCCAGAGTCACATTTGCAGTGCTCCTGTCTTAGTGTCTCAAATGGTCCACCACGACCAGCAAAATATCTTTGTATATTTAGGAGAGAACAGCTGTTGGATATATCTCCACAGTTGAAGTTCCTGGATGAAAGAATCCATGCATTTTTAGTTTTCAGAATGCCAAACTACCTTTCAGAAGAACTGTGACAGCTCTCACCACCATGACCAAGATTTGAGGCCTTATTTTTCCTATTCTTCCTGTCACCTGAACCTATTGAGCTTTTTACTGTTTGCCAAATAGGTAACAAATGTTACCCTGTTTTAACTTGTTTTTTGAGAGCTCCTGATTCAGGTTCTTCGTTCATTTTTCTATTGTATTTCCTGGGTTTTTTGTTTTGGTGTTTAAAGCATTTTTTGTATAATTAGGAAATTAGTCTTTTTTGTCAAATATATTGAGGGGTTTTTTTCCCCTGTGATTTATCTTTTTTCAGTATAGCTTTTGAGTTTTTGATATGGAAAAATGTTTTTTTGTTTGTTTTTTTATTTTTTTTGCAGCACCAGGGATTGAACTCACGACCTTGCACTTGCCAGGCAAGCGCTTAGGCCGCTGAGCTAGATCCCCAGCCCTGGTCTTTTTGAGACAGGGTCTCACTATGCCATTTAGGCTGGCCTTGAGCTCACTTTGTAGCCCAGGCTGGTCTCGAACTCACAACGATCCGCCTGTCTCAGCCTCCCGAGTGCTGGGATTAAAGACGTGAGCCACCACGCCCAGCCGGACAAACGTTTATATTATTGAAATGTATTAAGCTTTTCCTTTTTTTTTTTTTTTTCTTTGGTACTGGGGATCAAACTCACGACCTTGTGCTTACAAGGCAGGCACTTATGCTGCTGAGCTGTATCCCCAGCTTAAGTTTTTCCTTTGTGGCTTATGTCATGCTTAACACTTTCCACTGTAAAATTATAAAAAATAGGCATCCTGTCCTTCTCTGGTACATTCCTGGATTCATTTTCTGTGTCTTTATTTTGACACAGGGTCTTGCTAGGCTGCCCAAATCGGGCTCAACCCTCCTGCTTCTGCAGTGCTGGGATCACTAGAGTGCACCACCACGAGCAGCATGGGTACTTTCACAAATGTCTAACTTATTTCACTTTCTGAGCTCATGTACGGTACACAACCCCCTGCCATTGGGGTGCCGTGTGTCTTTCAAAATAGAAGCTGAGTGGGTTCTTTTTGTAGCTACAGATGATTATTTTGAAAATTGTTTAAAATAAAAAGACCAGGGCCGGGGATTTAGCTTAGTGGCATAAGCGCCTGCCTAGCAAACACAAGGTCGTGAGTTCAATCCCCAGTACCAAAAAGCAAAACAAACTAAAAAGACCAGTACTAATTCTCTCTCAGATTAAGACATTCACAGTGGGGCTAAAATTCATGTCTCACTGCCAGGCAACTTGAACCACCTGTGGTACATGCATGATGGTCCCATTGGGTGGCATTTATTAATTTTATTAGTAAAAAGACTGATAAAATTGATTAGATTCATTTGTACAATGTGACAGTGGTAAGGCTGCCCAATGGGACAGTCATGCATGTGCCACTGGTGGTGATTCAGGCTTGCCTATTACAGATTCATGCTATGAAGAAGATGCAGTTTAGCCGTGCGTGGTGGGGCGCTCCTGTAATCCCAGCACTTGGGAGGCTGAGGCAGGAGGATCATTGCAACTTCGAGACCAGCCTGGGCTACAAAGTGAGCTCAAGGCCAGCCTGAACAGCATAGCAAAATCTTGTCTCAAAAAGACAAAAAAAAAAAGGTAGTTTCAGAGTAAGTTTTACCCTAACTTCTATGTATCAATAAGCTTTCAAGTTGCCCGGCAGTGAGACATGAATTTTAGCCCCATTGTGAATGTCTTAATCTGAGAGAGAATTAGTACTGGTCTTTTTATTTCATAAAAAACAAAACAAAAAAGGAGATACAGTTCTGCTTATAACAAGTGTAAAAGCAGAAAATTTTCGGGCAACCTACTCGGGACCCCTTCTGTCTCTCTCAGACGGAAGCTTTCTCTCTCAATAAATATATCCTGCTCATAAAAAAAAAAAAAGAAAAAAACAAAATTTTCAGAAATTCACCTCTAAATTATTCATGCTTTGATGAATACTTATTTTTCCTATAACAGTATATTAGAATTTTGGTCTTTGTAATATAAATTAACCTAAAATTCAGGTGTCTTTTTTCTCCCCAAGACAAGGTCTCACTATGCAGTTCAGGCTGACCTTGAGCTCACTACATAGCCGAGGGTGGCCTTCAGCTGCAGCAATCTCAGCCTTCTGATTGCTGGGGTCATAGGCATGCACCACTACACCCGAAAAGATAGTCTTGACTTTCCTTTTTCTGTTTCTTTTCAGATCATGGATTGGATATGCCTACTTCTGGATGCTAATTTTACTGTCATCTTAATGATACCAGAAGCAAAAAGGCTACTGATAAACCTTTATAAGTTTGTGAAATCTCAGGTTTGTGATTATTTAATACATCCTGATTTTGTTTGGTGGTATCAGAAATCGAACTCAGGACCTCATGCTTGCCAGGCAGGTGCTGTGCTACTGCACTAAATTCCTGAGCCCACATCGTGATTTTATCTGAGCCTCTAAATTACAATTTATTCTTTAAATTTGTTCATGGAGGGACTGTGGGTTTGCTCAGTGGTTAGAGTATTAACATGCTCAAGCACTAGGTTCAATCCCTAGCGCCCTTGAGAAAGTTTTTCATTGAAAAGTCGTAAGTAATCATGGAAAACTTATTAATATGTAGAAGTTAGGGTAAAACTTACTCTGAAACTATTTTTTTTTTTTCAGATAAGTGTTTATTCTGAGCTCAACAAGATCGAAGTAAGTTTTCGGGAGCTACAGAAATTAAATCAAGAAAAGAACAGTAGAGGCTTATATTCAATTGAAGTGCTAGAACTCTTCTGACATTACCAGCATTTCCTTCAGAGACATTTTGTGAAGCTTTTATGTGAAATCTTCCACCTCGGCCAGGCAGGAGTGGTTTTGTTTGTGACCATCTGCCAGTGTCAAGAGGAGCATGTCAGTGAGTACCTGGATCATCACACACTGATGTCCCCCAGTGGGACTGCAGGCTTGCCGGCTCCTGTTCCAGATGTGACGTTGCTATCGAGAGGTTACCAACTTTTTTTAAATATGACTGATCTGATTTTAAGTAAACTTACTTGTGTATTGATAAAAGCCGAATTTCTTACCATGTGTTTCGAGTAGTTTTTCTTTTAATTAAAAAAAAATCACTGTTGACACAGAAGAATATCGTTTATCAGTGTGAAATTGCCCAGGGCAAGCTGGTGCTCTGACAGAAATCGGTGCCATAGCAGAAGAGGGAGGGGCCCTCATACAGGCACAAGCTGGCTCCTGCCATTTTCCTGCCCTTTACCTGCTTCCACTCACCTTGCAGACCTAAGAAAAACTCCTCAGTCTGGGGATTTACCTCAGTGGCGTAAGCGCCTGCCTGGCAAGCACAAGGTTGTGAGTTCAATCCCCAGTACCCAAAAAAAAGAAAGAAATGAAAAATAGCTTCTCTTACTTTGTTCTTAGATTACCACTATAACTAACTGATGATACCAGTCAGTTGAGGTTGTAAAAATGTATTATCAAATTCTAAAAATGGTTTTGCAGATTGATTGGCAGTGCACTTTCTAGTTTTAACTGTTTGCATTTAGGACAAATGGAAACTTCACGTGTGATTCTAGAGCACAGATTCACAGGCTTCGTTTTAGGCCATGTACTTAATGTAACTCAGGCACAGCTATAGCACCCAGCGGGTTCTCAGCTGTTTTCTGTTTCTGTTTTGTTTTCAGTACAGGGGATTAAACTCAGGGCACCAAGTTACATTCCCAGCTCCTTCATTTGTTTGGAAATGGTCTTGCTAAATTAACTAAGCTGAGCTTGAATTTGCAACCCTTCTGCCTTAACCTCCCAGAGTTTTGGGATTACTGGTATGTACCACCACACCCCTGGCTTTCTCCATCATGTTTTGTTTTGTTTGTTTTGCTTCAGAGACAGGATCTCACTATGTAGTGCAGGTTGGTTTTAAACTTGTTTATGGATCAGGGGTTTAGCTCAGCGGCACAAGTGCCTACCTGGCAAGGTTGAGGTCATGAGTTTGATCCTCCATACCATAAATAAATAAATACATACATACATACATACATACTTTTTTATGTAGCCCAGGCTGGTCTCAAGCTTCGATCCTCCTGCCACAGCCTCTCACGTGGTGTAATCACAGACTTGTGCCACCACTCCCAGCTCAATTATTCCTAATTTCTGTGTAGTCTTGAAAAAAAGAAAGAAAAACTAAAATAATGGTGAATTTGGCAGGTAGTTTATACACTGACATTCTGCGTGACTGCTGATTTAATGGTACTTGTAAAGTTTAGCAATCTGGTTTATAAGTGTTAGAGAAGCAAATTATTGATGATTAAAATGTCTTTTTTTTTTTTTTGAGACAGGGTCTCTATACATAGTTCAGATTGGCTTTGAACTCACCACGTAGCCCAGGCTGCCCTTGAACTCAGATCTTCCTGCCTCAGCCTCCCATTTGCTTTGATTACAGGCACATACCACCACACCCTGCTTGCTTGCCTTTAAAAACAAGGTGCTAGTTGGGTGTGAGGGCACACACCTGTTATCCCAGCAGTCTGGAGGCTAAAGTAGGAGGATTGCTGTGAGTTGGAGGCCAGCCTGGGCTGCATAATGAGTTCAAGGCCAGCCGGAACTGCAAGGAGACCTTGTCACAAAAGTAAAAAAAGTGCTACAATCTAAATTACTGAATTTAGAAGTTAAGGATTTTAAAATTGATCAATTGGCTGAGTTCTTCAAAGCAAGAATGCATCGTACCCTTTCCACACACTTAGCACCAGACCACTGTTCCTCAGCAGGTATGCTGTGAATGGCTCTAAATAGTCTCATCTAACTGTAGAGAAACAATTGTAAAGGTTTGCAGTAGTATCTTCTTTTGGAAAGTAAATCCTTGTTCATACGCAGGCAGTGTATCGTCTGTCTCTAGACTTATATATATATATATTTTTTTTTTTTTTGTACCAGAGATCAAACTCATGACCTCACGCTTGCCAAGCACGTGCTTATGCCACTGAGCTAAATCCCCAGCCCCTGACTTTTATACTTTAGAACTTAAATTATATAAGAAAATTACATGGCATTGTTTCTGATAATAAAGTAATTGTTCTCTAAATTGATGTGCTCTACCTGCTATAAACTTTACATTTTCTGAAGGAAAAGTAGGCTAACAGATCATCACTAATTACTACTTAGTATTATTTATGTACTTTTCGCCTTTTTTTTTTTTTTGATAGGGTCTCTCTATGTAGTTGAGGGCTGGCCTTGAACTTGCAGTGATCCTCCTGCCTCAGCCTCCTGAGTGCTGGGATTACAGATGTGCACCAACCCAGCTGAGCCTTGTTTTTGCAAATGTCTGCTAACTATAGTGGAGTCCATTGTGAGTCACGTATAGATAAAATTGTAAAAGGAAGATGGACTTTTTGCCCCTGCTCTTTTATAACAGCTTAATCCTTTTTTTTTTTTTTTTTTTTTGGCAGCACCAGGGATTGAACTGACGACCTTGTGCTTGCCAGGCAGGCATTTAGGCCACTGAGCTAGATCCCCGGCCCTTAACAGCTTAATCCTAAAAAAAAAAAAAGTGAATATCCGTATATGATACCCTTCACCCAAATTTACCTATTGGTAACATTTTACATTGTTTGTTTCTCAACTACTCGAGTTATTTTCAGACATTCAGACTTTTAAATTTCATCCTATAAATACTTCAGCTTAATCCTCTTAAACAAAGAACATTTTTCTATATGACTACAGTACAGTGACCACATGTAGAACATTAAATATTATGTAGATTTCTGTCATAAATATTTCTACAGTTGTTGCAGTTACGCCACTTATAGCTGGACTTTCTGCCCCCTGAGATTCATTCATCAATTACTCATTGCATTTAGTTTTCATGTTTTTAAAATCTGGAATAATTCCCTAGCCATTGCCTTTTTAAAGAATCCAGGCCAGTTACTTCGCAGTGTCCCTCAATTTGGATTTGTCTAATTCTTGCCACATTAGAAATCACAGGCCAGGCATGGTGGCTTACGCCTGTAATCCCAGCACTCGGAGGCTGAGACAGGAGGATCGTTGTGAGTTCGAGACCAGCCTGAGCTACAAAGTGAGCTCAAGGCCAGCCCTGTCTCAAAAAGACAAGGGCAGGGGATCTAGCTCAGTGGCCTAAGTGCCTGCCTGGCAAGTGCAAGGTCATGAGTTCAATCCCTGGTGCCACCAGAAAAAAAAAAAAAAAAAAAAAACTTTTTTGGCAAGAATACTATAAAGACATAAAACACTCAGAATCAGGATCCCTACCATCTGAGTTGTCCCATCCTTGATTATAAAAAATCGGGTCACTTAGTTAAGGCAGGGTTTACCAAATTGTTGTACTCTAAAGCTACCTTTTCTTGTTATAATTTGTAAGTAATCTGTGTTTTTGAGAGATTAAGAAACTAAATATCCTGCTCTAGCATTCTTTTTCCCCAACAGTGTTTTACTTTCTTTTTTTTTTTTAATGCAGTGCTTAGGATCAAACCCAGGGCCTTCCACAGTTTAGGCCAGCAACAGCGAACCTTTTTAGAGCTGTCAGTGATTCAAACACCCCGCCACACTATACACGGCATAGGTTTGCAACCACTGGCTTAGGCAAGTGCTCTACCACTGAGCCATGCACGCCCCAGCCTGACCCATTGAAATCTTGGCAGCATCACTTTTACTTTGATGATTGTAGGTGCATTACAGTATTTTTGTAAAAGGTTCACTTTAAAATGGAAAACTGTACCAGATGGCCACTATTGTCATTTCTACAATCAGCTTTCTAATTTATAGGTGGATGGCTAGATAGGGCATGATACTGTTTCACAAATTTGAATAGTTATGCTAATCACATAATACAATGTGTGGTCTATTTCAATTGAGATTTTCATAAAATCATGTGATTAACATACTTAAATTTACTAGGGAATGAATCCAGGCCTTTGAGTACTCTTACCAGTGAACTACATTCCCAGCCTTTTTTTTTTTTTTGTCTTTTGAGACAGGATTTCACTGCGTAGTTTAGGCTGGCCTTGAACTCACTTGTAGCCCAGGCAAGCCACAAAATCACAGCAATCCTCCTGCCTCAGCCTCCTGAGTGCTGGGATTACAGGTGTGTGCCATCACGCCCAGTTCCCAGCCCTTTCCCAAGTAAAGGAAGAAAAGTTCATACCAACAAGAAGCTAAGTGACAAAGGATTGACTAGATCCAGAAGAAGAGAAGAGTCTTCTTTGGGAAAGTGAATGTCTAAAAACTGATTTTTTTTTTTAAACCTACAGGTATTGTTATTAAGCAGCCTGTGTACAAACCTGCAAACCCATAGGCCTTTTTTTTGTTGTTGTTGGGTTTAGTGTTTCTCTCACGGTTGTGGGGGGGGGTTGTTTTTGGTTTTTGTTTTTGAGACATGGTCTCACTGTGTAGCTATATTTATGTTGAATGTTTTCTTCATCATGCTATCAGTGACAGCCTTTACATTGTGAAACTCAGAACTTAAATCCTACGAAATGGTCTCAGTGTCTAAAGAGCACTAAAAATTCATTACTCACAAAACTATACCAAGTAACTAGTTTGTAGTCTTTCCAGTACCATTTGTACTAAGTGACCATGAGAGATGATAGCAGGTTAAAAGCAGGCAGATTGTAGTCTAAACCTTAAAAACTGTCTAACGGGATCATTTCAGTGCCAGGAAGTGGATCCAGGATGGAAGAGAGTGTTGAACAAGGTAGAGAAGTGGAGTTAGTATACCTAGAGGCACACAATGAGATACTGTCCAAGGAGTCAACTCTGGCTAAGTAAAATTAGTTGACAGGTTAACTCAGAATAAGGTTTTCTATAATGCATTAAAGAATGTTTCCCAGCCGGGCGTGGTGGCTCACACCTGTAATCCCAGCACTCGGGAGGCTGAGACAGGCGGATCGTTGTGAGTTCGAGACCAGCCTGGGCTACAAAGTG
>RJWT010001730.1:0-45633 GCA_004365215.1 Cuniculus paca
AGAGGGAAAAAGGATAAGCCATCGCCTAACTCAATTATGATGACAAAGCGTTCTCATTTGGCAGGAATATAGAAGAATACTCTACGTATTCACTGTTTTTTTTTTTTGGGGGGGGTCTTTCTGAAACAGGGTTTTGCTATGCAGTTGAGGCTGGCCTCGAACTCGTAGCAATTCTACTGCCTTCACCTCCCAAGTGCTGGAATTATAAGCATGGGCCACCACACCTGGTCTACGTTCACTATTTATAAGCAACAAGGAGAGGATTAAAACAAAAATGATTACGTTATCACTGAATTATTTTGATTGTACAGTATATTAGTAGTTGCCAGTCCTCTATGGTGACGCCTCATGATCACCATCTCCTGCTACTCACATTCTTAGAGGGTCCCTCCACCCTCTCTGGGGAACCGATAGAACACAGCAGATGTGATACTTCTATCTTTTATTTTTTCCCCCTGGAGATGAGGTCTCACTATGTAGCCCATGCTGGCCTCGAACTCACAGTGAACCTATCTCTTCAGCTTTCCAAGTGCTGAGATTACAGGCACACAACACCATGATGGGCTCATTTCCAAGATTACATTAAAAAGACTGTAGCTTCTGCAATTCGTCATTTCCTCACCCACCTTGATCACTTGCTTTAGGGAAAATAGTTGATACTTTACTATGTACCCCTGCTGAAGTCTAAGCCACAAGGAACTGAGACTTGCCAAGGGCCAGCAGTGAGGCAGAAGCAAATCCTCCATTCTCAGCCTAGCCTTCAGATGAGCACAGCCCAAGCTAAAAGTTTGACTTTAATTTCACGGAAGACCATTAACCAAATTACCTACCTAAGCTGCTTTTGAATTCCTGACCCACATGTGCAAGGTCCTTAGCACTGAGGGAGGAAAAAACCACATATATATGCAGGACTTTTGTCCTTGCACCAAATTTCATAACATCCACAGAATCAGACAGAAAAAGGGGTTACAGAGTCAAATACCTGTACAATCGGTGGAGTTGTCTGTGAATAAGGAGATGTCACACCATAGACACTTGGACACGTCTGTCCTTGATAATATATGGTTGTTTGAGATTGTGCAGGGGAGTACTGCTGCTGTACATTGACGGATTGTTGGTTTGAATCCCAAACACTGTAATTCTGTCCTTGGACTGGGCCTGGGGTTGGTACTGGCATGACAGTAACACTGGAGTCTTGGTGTACCACACCATCACTCTGAGCCACATACTGCGAACTGGACACTTCCACAGGGGCTGCCACATGTGGCACCACTGGCACTGGTGGAGGGGCAGCAAGGGGTTCTGTAGAATGTCCCACCAAGGGCTGAGCATGATCATAAGGAGCGGGAGAACACACAGGGTCCATGCTGGGTGTGGGCAGGAGCACCTTTCCAGCATTTGGGTTGCTGGGATCCACATAGGCCTGCATGGGATAGCCCGGTGGGTAGCCAGCAAAGGGGTGATGGGGGGCATTATAGCCAAGAGAGTCATAGGGCAGTGGTGACGTCATTCCCAGATTCTGCATCTGCTGCTGCTGTTTCTGAGCCTCCCGCTGAGCCACTTCTTGCTCAAACAACTTTCGGCGTTCCTCTGTAGTGAGTTTATTGCGGTCTTTAATTCGTACTTTCTTTTTAGACGTTGGTGTATCATACCTAGAAAGAAAACAGTAAGAGGATCAAAACTTACTAAATCATGGGCATAATCTAAGCACATGAGAACTAATGTGTGACTCATAACTAAACTACTAACCACAACTACTTCAATTTTGTCAGTTGTTGAAAATCATAAAATTAAGGAGTTCTGCAGATAGAACAGAACCCCAAAGAAATCAACATTTAAGTGAAATTACTATGGGAGGAACTAACTACAAGGAGACACAAGGGATTCTCAGATTCTCGAACTTCATTTAAAGATACATAACAGCATCATATTCTTTATAACTGGAGTCTATTGTGCAACTACAAATTCTAAAATCTGAAAGAGAAAAATAAGTGTAACGAACCAAGAAATAATCCAATACTCAATCTAATTCAATATGTCTAAAGTCCAGAGTATAAGTAAGCAGAGATCAGCTCTGAAGAGAATTAGGAGTTTGGAAGATAAACACAAATTCAATAAATTTCAATCAAGTAAAAGAAATCCATATATAAACATATAGCATAAGAAAAAAATTTTTAAAGTAGACCAAGCGAAAAAGCAAAATAACTTGAAGAACGATGACAATTAGGCCAATAAATTTCACAAAACCAACAGGGAAAGTCAGAGGACCAATAACATCAAAGTGTTGAGAAGAACTGTTGTTGTTGTTGTTGTTGTTGTCGTCGTTTGTTTTTGTTTTGTTTTGAGAGGAACTGTTAACCTAACAAAGCTTCCCTTTAAAATAAGTATTTTTCAAAATATTATTCACAGAACTGGCAGATGATCTGGCATTTCCCTTTCCATGTACAGATCGAAAGTAAATGAAAGAAGGTTAAAGAAATTTTTTAAAAAAGTTAAAACGAAGGATTCAGCTGGGCTGGGTGGTGCACGTCCACAATCCCAGCACACTGGAAGACTGAGGCAAGAGGGTCACAAGTTTGAGCCCAGCCTGGGCAACTTAACAAGACCCTGTCTCATAACAGGAAAATAAAAGGGTTGGGGAGGTATTTCAGTGCAAAAGATGACATGGCTTTAATCCTCAGTACCTCAAAATAAAACATTTAAAAATAAAAAACCAAAATAAGGCATAAGTCTTGTACAGAGCAGCAATATTCTTAAGAGCAAAAATGTGGAAACACAGCTGGGCATGGCAGCACATGCATGTAACTCTAGCACTTAGCAGGTTGAGGAAGGATCATGAGTTCAAGGCCAGGCTGGAGTATATGTAGCAAGATAGAAAAGAAACAAAACAAAATGAAAAGAAAGAGGAGGAGGAGAAGGAAGAATGAGGGGTATGGAAATAAGCCAGATGTCTGATAAATTTATTTATTTATATATTCATTCATTTATTTTTGGTCTTTTTGAGACAGGGTCTCACTATGCAGTTCAGGCTGGCCTTGAGCTCACTTTGTAGCCCAGGCTAGTCTCGAACTTACAACAATCCTCCTGCCTCAGCCTCTCGAGTACTGGGATTACACACCCAGCTTACACACCCACACCTGGCTCTGATAAATTTATAAACTAGTACAGCTATACAGCGGGCTCAGTAACAGACTATAGAAACACAACATGGATGAATTTAAAACGCAATATGCTAGGGAAAACATGGCAGATTCAAATGTTTTATACTATATGATACCATATAAATGACATTCTGGAAAAAGAGGATCAGAGAGCAATGTTAGTGCTTTATTTAAGTTAGAGCAAAGTTTTCTCTTAGTCAGAGATAGTATATGGGAAAAACTGACTATAGAGGGATACAAGGGAATCTTCTGAGGCAATGGAAGTGTTCTGTATGCAAGACTGTGGTGTCAGTTACATAACTGTGCATTTGACAAAACTCACTGAATTCACTTAAAATAATGAATCTTACTCTGATTTATACCTATAATTAGAGCTGATTTTTTAAAAATGAGCAATGGAAGAAAAATAAGATTTTAAGTACCTGTATTGTTCAGAACATTCATTAATTTCAGATTTTGATTAAGCTGAAACAGCAAAAAAAAAAATTTGCCAAAATGTATTTTAAAAACTATAATCAGTTTATTAGACATACAAAGTTAAAGCCAAGTTGGGTTTGGTGGTGTAACCCTGGGACTCCAGCACTATGGGAAGCTGAGGCAGATGATCACAAATTCAAACCTAGCCTGGGCAACTTAGCAAGATCCTGTCTCAAAAAAACAGGATTGAGGAGGTAGCTTATAGTATGAAGATCCTGGGTAAAATCCCCAGTGTAGAGGTGGGGGGCATTAGAAAGGAGAAAGGCTGAAAGAAAAAGAAAAAGAAAAAAGACCATATACTTCTAATAATATCAAAGAGAATTTAAGACAGACTATAAACCAAGTCTAAGCAAAATTTCAAGAACTGATATCATGCAAGACCAACTAATGGTAGTTAAATTACAAATTTAACAAAAAATGTAAGCATACACTGGAAATCATACTAGAATCAAAAGACAAAATTAATGTGCTAAGAACCCATGCAAATTAAAAATTAAAAGAAAACTAACATCAAACATGTTTTTTTTTTTTGGTACCAGGAATTGAACTCAGGACCTTGAGCTTGCCAGGCAGGCGCTTATGCCACTGAGCTATGTCCTCAGCCCTAAAAACCTTTTTAAAAAGGCAGAAAATCATTAGTAAAAATCATTAGCAATATAAAAATATTGCTGAGGAAGGTGGCAGATGCCTTTAATTCCAGCTACTTGAGAGACTGAAAGAGGACAGCAAATTCAAGGCCTTCCTGAGTAGTTTAAGTATGACCCTGTTTCAAAAGTTTAAAAGGGGTGGAATGTAGCTCAGTGGTAGAGCACTTACCTAACATGTGTGAGGCCCTGGTTTCAAATCTCAATACAAAAAACTCATAAAAAAACAAAAACAAAAAACCAGTTGTTGCTCTGTGGTTTCTACTGGAGGCTCTTATTAGCAGAAAACAAAACAAAGTCCAGCATGGTGGCACATGTCTATAATCCCAGCACTTGGGAGGCTGAGGTAAAAGGACTGAAAATCCAAATCATGCCTGAAAACCTTAGCAAAAACCTATCTCAAATAAAAAATGTAAGAGAGGTGCAGGGGATGTAATGTAATGCTAAGGTGGGCATAGTGGTGCATGCCTGTGAGCCCAACACTCTGGAAGACTGAGCCAGGAGGATCACATGTTTAAGACCAGGTTGAGCAATTTAGGAAGACCCTGTCTCAAAAGAAAAAAATAAAACGGTCAGAGTGTAGCTCAGTGTAAAGGACCTGCATTCAATCCCTACCACTGACAGAGGGAGACAGCGAGGTAGGGAGCACATAGGGATAACAGAAAAGAAAGAAAAAAAAAAAAACGCAAAGAGGTACTGACATATAAATGTGGCGGGGGGGCCCTACATAAATTTTCAAAATTAGTTTTGTATGGCCACCAAACGTAATTTTTTTTTTTTGGTACCAGGGATTGAACTCACAACCTTAAGTGCAAGTGCTGTACTGCTGAGCTATACCCTCAGCTTTAAAAAAAAAAAAAAGCCTTTATTTCATTTGTTTGTTTAGTGGTACTGAGGATTGAACCAGGAGCCCTCATATTGAGCTACATCCCCAGCATCTTCCCCCTTCAAATTCTGAGTCAGGTCTTGCTAAATTGCCCAGGCTGGGCCTGAATTTGTGATATTCCTCCTGCCTCAGCCTCCAGAGTGCTGGGATTACAGTTGTGTACCACCACACCAACTCCAGTTGGATTAAGGATTTAATTCTCTTCTAAGAACACATATATAAGAACACATGATTACCTCAAAGGCAGGAAAGGATTTCTCCTCCACCCCTTCCTTAATGCCACAGATCAAGCCCAGGGCCCTGTGTATGGCAGGCAACTACCACTGAGCTATATACTGAGTTCAAAGAAGAATTTTTTTTAAGTCACAAGTACTAACCATAAGGGAAACACATGATATATGAATACATTTAATTATACCACAATTAATTTTGCATATCAAAAGATACCCCAAAAAAGTCAAAATACAAGCCATAAACTCACAGAATACAGTTGCAAAAATTATCATGACAGAATTATACTTGGAATACATATAAAGAACTAAAATGTAAAGACAAATAATTTAATAAATACAGAAAAGGCAATCTCTAGAAAAGGAATGACCAATAAACATGACAACATGTTTGATCTATTTAGTAATTACAAGAATAAAATTAAAATCACAGTGAATTATCATTAAATATCTACACCACTCAAAATTTTAAATTCTGGCAACTGCATTGTATGAATCCTATATATCAATCTTGCAAAAAGCAAATTTAATTTAAAAAGCACTTCCCTGGAGTAAATGGCTGCTAGCCCTTGGTCGAAGGTTATGGTGTTCTGTTTTTTTGTTTTTTAATGGTTGTGGGGATTGAACTCAGGCCCTACACTGTTAGACAAACACACTACCACTGAATTATGTCCTTACCTCCCCACTCTTTTTGAAAATTTTAAATTGCCCAGGCTGGCCTTAAACTTTGTGATCCTCCTGCCTCACCCTCTGGAGTAGCTGGGATTATAAGTGTGGACCACTGGCTTCAAAGTTACGACTTTGGAAGAATTTCTATTACTTTGGGGAGGGGGTGGTACTGAGGATTGAGCCCAGGGGTACTCTATATCCCTAATTTTTTTTTTTTTGAGACAGGATCTCCCCTAAATTGTCCTGGCTGGTCTCAAACTTGCAATCCTCCTGCCTCAGCCTCCTGACACGGTTAGTTCTGACCCATCAACTTCCACTGCACTTTTTTTCTTTGTTTTTACTTGGTTTTTTTTTTTTTATTTTACTTTGAAGAGAATAAAACAAAACAACACAATGGAACAAAACAAAACAACGAGAACAATATTGAATTTCAAAAACAAGACAGAAGGAAATCCCCCATAGTTGTTATATTGCATATTGTTATTCTCTAAACAGATGCTCAGACTACCAGCCCAGGTCTGCAAAGTCAATCAATCAATATAAGCATTAAGTTGTTTTTGTACCTCAGTTGTTATCACCCCAGCCTGTGTTCCTCCAAATCAGCCAGCTGCCTACACTGAGTGTGTTTGGGTGTGTGTGCGTTGTGTTTCCTTCTTGTCTCCCAGCCCACATACTGGCTGGCTCATGGGAAAAGCAGGCTGACTTCCTATTTCTTTGCTCAGTCCATGGCCACCACTGGCTCACAGGCCATTGCACTTTAAAGAACAAATCTTTGGTTCCCTAAAAAGCTTTTATATGTTATCAAACAGAAATTATTCAAGTGAGACTTAAGAGTCTTACGATTTATCAGTGTAAGTTTTATATTCACTCATTAAGGCCCAATACTAATTCCAAATGTCACTGTTGTCCAAAGTCAAAAGTAGACTCACACAGTCAACTGCATAAGACCTGGAGATTGTTTTTGGTTTTTTTTGTTGTTTTCATGACAGCACTGCGGACTGAACTCAGGGACTTCACACTGAACTGCATTTCCAATTCTTCTACCTTATGAGACAGTCTCATTAAGTCTCCAAATTGCCAGTTTCAGCTCAATCTTGTGATTGTCCTGCCAAAGCATCCTGGAATGCTGGGATTACAAGTCACCACATCCAGTGACTTAAGATGCTTTTTGATTTGCTCCCCTTAAAAGAAGACACACAATCACTTACCTGTCATCTGGTCTTTTTGTTCCCCGCTCATAGGCAGAAGAAGGTGGTGAGAGGGAGCCCCTTCGCTTCCGTTTCTCTTTATTCTGTATCTGCTTATCTGGATCTCTCTCTCTTGACCTGTTAGGAGTCTTTGGGGCAGCTGTTTGATCTCTGAGTCCAATAGCTTCCCTTCCTCGCTCAGTTACTAAGGGAAAAATGTTTTGAAAATTTTATTTGGTAGACCCTTCTCCACTGTAATAGTAAATCAAGTATATGATTAAATATCTATCTAACAAATGTACCTAAGGACCCTTCTTCCCTCAGTTATCTCGTTTAAATTTGAATGAGACTCAAGTCTTGTAAGTGTATTCACTCTACTTACTAAAACTCTCTTCTGTGAATGCCCTTCTCTTTTCCTCACCAGAGACTCAGGCCAAGTGTTCAGCACTTCTAACAAGTACTGTGAGCACATCCACATAAGATGTTCCTTTTACCTTTGGCAAGGCAATCTGCCTGTCAGTTCAAAATATAGAAAACCTTTAACTGCACCTATAACTATAATTAGTAAAAAAGCCTGACATGCAGAGCATAAAAACACCAATTAAAAATATTTCCTTAATTTAAGCAACTCTTTATGAACTACAAATAAAAAGGGAAACTATTTCAAACACAGGTGTTAACTTAGTAAGTTATCAAGGCCAGGCAGAAGGATACATCTCCAAAGAATAGGATAACAGATTCTGTTCAAAGATGTACTACTAACCTTCTTCATTGTTTCTCTTTACTTAGAATGATTCTTACTCTGTCTTCACTTAACCAAATTCTACTTTTTCTCAAAGCTGATCTGAGTACTACTCTTCACTAATCACGCTTACTAACCAGTTTCTCACCTTCCTAAGTCCTCTCCTCACTGTTGAACACATCAATATAAACTGATTGGTAGTATATGCTTTTGCTTTGCACGTGTTAGTACTGTACC
The DNA here is from genome assembly GCA_004365215.1 of Cuniculus paca. Classification (NCBI taxonomy): domain Eukaryota; kingdom Metazoa; phylum Chordata; class Mammalia; order Rodentia; family Cuniculidae; genus Cuniculus; species Cuniculus paca. The sequence goes on from RJWT010001730.1 coordinate 8,234, forward strand.
CTGACTAATCAGATCTCCGTTTTTTTGTTTTGTTTTGTTTTGTTTTTTGGTTGGAAACAGGGTCTATGTAGGCCAGATTGGCCTTGAACTTGTGGTGATCCCCCTGCCTCCGACCCTGAAAGTTGGGATTACAGGGGTGCACCACTATGCCTGGTTTATTCTCTTAAGGAAAGACTTTCTTATAAAACATCACTCTTAGCACAAAGCAGATTCTCATTAAACATAATGGGTTTTTTGTTGTTGTTTGCTTGTTTTTTGTTTTTGCTACTGTGAACCAAACTCAGGACCTTACACTTGCAAAGCAGGTACTGTGCGGCTGAGCTATATCACCAGCCCTGGTTTTTCTTTTTATCATGTCATGAAAACATGCTATCAGTCCCCATTACAGAACAAGACTTATACAAGTTATTCCACTAGTTCGTTTAAAATTCCATGTTTAAGCATCTGCCAGTATGGAGGCTAACAGAATTTGCACCACATGCTGATATAAAACGCTGCACAACTGGTCTAGCTCACAAAGTACTAGCATTATGTTTTTTTATGAGGTGCTCACTATTGTTTTCTCCTATAAACTCACGTATCTTGCCCTGGTGTAAATTTTCTTAAGGTGCACCTATTTTTCCACTATGCACAAAAGAATTTACACCGACAGTTAACATTCTGACTCTGTACCTTAGAATAGGTGAGGCAGGGAAGTAATTCCATTTATTTGGGTTGATTTCCTCATATTATAAAACAGAGATAGAATTAGACTACATATTTCCTAAAGTATTTCACAGTTCATCCGCATTTTAAAGGTTCTTCTAAGCTTTCATTTCTTGACATTGATGGGTGAACACAGGCTTGCACTATAAGCATTTCCTTGTTCTAAAAGTCTGAGAATGAGATAGGGGGTTCTGTATGTGAATGAGAGACTGAAGATGCCACAGAAAAGGCTGCTCCCTAAAAAGATCATAGCTGTGCATTAAATACCATCTTCTGTATGCTCTGGAGTTCCACAATACACTGAAGTATTTGCAAATTATTGCAGTAAAACCTTCATGGGTATTTAAGTTTTGCTTATGTTGCTAATGGTTTCAACTAAGTGAGCCCAGGAGTTAGCCTCAGATAATCAACTCCACAGTGGTGTAACATTTCTGTCAACCAATACTGCCTGGCATTGCCTTCTTTCTTATAAAAACAGTTCTTCACAGCCCTGACTATGTCATTTGGTTATGAAGAGACTAAACCAGTAGAATTTTATAATATGCCAAAGAACAACAGTGGTGCAAAAGATCTCTCACAGGTTAAATAAGAGTATTTAAGATTATAACTATGCACACCAAAAATAAGGTAAAAGACCAAAACAAACAAACAAACAAAAAAACAAGAAAAAACACCCCACGCATACTGGATTCTTCATTCTATACTGGTTCAGTGCTGGCAGACTTCAAGAAACCAATGACAGCCACCATAATTGAGCTCATTGCTTTCATTCCTAAAACAAAACTGCTTTGAAATATAACTAGTAAAGCCCAGAAACCATAGATGCTGTGTTTCTATTCTTCAACAATAAAATTTTAGCCTTTTCAGTGACCACTGACTGAGAATCCAGCACAACTTTATAACTATTACCAGAAAAGTAAATATATACATAGGCTTTTGCATAAATATTAGAATATTCTTACACAAACCTCTGAGTACAGGTTTAACCATGTGTACTGTAGAGAGCAAATGAATAGACAGAAAGCTACTGAAGACCATGACTTCAAGGAAAGCAGCAACACAAGTAGTGAAGGGTCCTCTCCTTTGGCAAAAAATCATTAAGAAAGCATAAAAGTGCAACTTTGCAAACTTTTACACAAAATGTTTAACCTAATTATATATGGTTTCAAAAATGAAAAGCCAAAGTTCTTATCAATCACCTCTACGTATACCAAAAGAATATTCATAAAGCCATCTCCCCCACAGCAACTCTAAATACTTACCTGTGCTCTCCTTTTCAGTTTGACTTTTCTTTGGAATTCGATACACCTCCTGCAAAAAATAAACCAAAAGAAGGATTAGTGTGGGATACAAGTGGTGCTTGCTTTGAAACCAATAGATTTTATATGGCAAGAAAGAAATGAGAAGGAACAAACTGCTATTTATTTCCCAAAATTTGACTTATATTTGGCTTTAAACAAGAAAAATCCAGTGTTACCCCTTAAAAACAAGGAAAAACAGGAGGTGTGATACACACCTGTAATCCTGGCTACTCTGGAAGCTGAGGCAGGAGGATAATGAATTTGAGGGTAGCCTGGGCAAAGAGGGAAAAGGGGAGTGGGGAGAGGGAGAGGAGAAGAGTAACCTGCTTCTGCACTCAATCCTCCCCTAACCCCAGTACTAGGGATTGAACCTAGGCCTTTACACAAAACTATATCCCAACGCCACCCCACCCCTTTTTCCTTTTTTGAGATAGGGTCTCACTACGTAGTCCACGCTGGCCTTGATCACAGTAACCCTCCTTCCCCAGGCTCCCGAGTGCTGAGATCATAGGCAAGCACCACCATGCCTAGCTCCATACGGCATTCTTTTCTCCAAGTTTGGTAACATCTTATACAGAAGAGCAAACTGAGCTAAGAGTCCTTCCAGTCTACCTGATTCAGTACAATAACTAGAAGCTGGTAGCTTGATAACTCCAGACACTCCTCTAAGCAGCAGACTGAAACATATCCTCTCTATAGGCAAAAGCAGCCCAAGAAGAAAGAGAATCTTTATGTGTCTGAGCTGAAGATGGATGTGTGTAATGTTTTCTCCCAAATTCTCTCTTATGAAAAGATTTGAAATTGTTAAGAGAAGTCATTAATTTAGTGATTCTCAACCTTTTCTGTGCCATCAGAATCATCTGAGGAGCTTTTTAAAGTTTATCTGGGACTCATACCCAAGAGATTCAATTTTCTGGGGTTGGTGTTTCTATAAAAGGTTCCTGGGGTTATTTAATAGTTTCGTAGGGCAGAGAATCGCAGCAGTATTTGTATGCAGGAAGGAAAATGGAGGATGCTACATTTGTGCATAAATATTAGAATGATACTCGATTTCCAAATAACGCTATTTACCATATCCTGTGTCATCTAGCACAGAAAATAAAAGTGCTCTGGAGTTTACCTGATAGCATTTCACTAAGTCACTAATGTGCCCAGGGTAGGCACACTGAATTTGAGATTTTCCTGACTCAGTCTTCCTGAATGCTAGAATTACAGGTATGTGCCACACGCTCAGCTCATCCAGTATTCTTTACATATCATCCTCTTCTATTTCTATAGTATTTAGGTATTGCTCTGAATTAATACACATACTCATATATACCAAATCTATAATTGTTATAAGTCAAAACTGCTTTATTCTTTGACATATCTCTAGCAATGAGATGTCTGGCACATAGTCAAAAATTTAATTACGTGCTGAATGGATTAACAACTAAAATTCTACTTCTAATTTATAGAAATCACCCATACTACTACATAAATTCAAAGCACTACACATACCACATGCTTTTTATCACTGTACCATCATCTCTTCATCATATATCATCGCTCTCTTTCATCTCTGTAAACAACTATTTAGAGGCCTCACATATAACAAAAACATTCCATTTTTCAGGATCAGAGTAATAAATGTGCCTCTGCAAAGTTTTAAACTCTTTTCAACACTCAGAACAGAGAGAAGAGCCTCCAATCTCTTTCAGCTTTAAACAAAAGCTCAAAAATCAATCTCCAGATTGATAAACACAGAGAAACTGATACTAAAAAGTATGAATGTAAGCCAAAACAAAACAAGTAAAAAGTACAAATGTGAGTGAAGATGTTTCTAATATGTAGACATAAAAAGAGCATGAGTTCTATGCTGGCTACTGCGTAAATCTGCTTTCTCATCTGTGTAAGATGTGAACATCAATGATGTGCTGAAACCCTAAAGCAAGGCTTGTGTTTTGGATGCTTGAGATGCACAGGACCTGCCATCAAGGAGTTCACAGACTATTGCTAAGAATGAGTGAGACTCCTTACTCTGTGCTAGCTCTATTGAGGACACTAATATACTCATACATTGCTTAAAGAGGTCATCATTACTGCATTCACAACACATACAAAACAGGCTAAGAAGTTAAGTAACCATCTCAAAACACTGAGTTATACACTGGATCTATGGTCCAAGCACATATGTTTGCCCTAAGAACATTTTTTGTTTTGCTTTTTGTTTTCGTTTGTTGAGATTGGGGCTTGCTATGCAGTCCAGGCAGGCCCTGATTCACTATGTGGCCCAGGAGGGCCTCAAACTCACAGTGATCCTCCTGCCTCTGCCTCAACTGCTGGAATTACAGGAGTGTGCATCATGCTTTCTAAGCATATGTTTTTAACCACTACGACCATTTCTTCACAAGCACTAAGGAAAGAGGAGAAAGTAAATATACTATCTATGATAGGTATGTATAAAATAGTTAGAGGAAATATTATAGATACTAAAACTGGTTTGGATGTTTGGAGAGATGGCTAGAAAAGTCAAACTGAGGGGTTCTGAATTGTCTTTAAGGATGAGTAAGAGATGTGAGGAAGGTAAAAATGGCAGACTGAACACACACATTATCCCTACTCTATTCTGAGGTCCTATAAAATGACAGTGGAAGAATAAAAAGGAAATCCTTTGAAAGTATCTTTTCTAAGACTATTAATTATATGTGGATATAGAATGTATACATAAAATTTTCCCCCTAAACTGTGCATTTTCTGGTACTTTCCCACTCTTTTTGATGATTCAGAATGAAAAAGTACTACAGACACCAAATAAGGTGTTTTGTAAAAAAGAAAAAGACTGAGAATAACAGCAAATTTTGAGTAAGTTTAAAATATAACAGAAAGGAAGGCTAACAGTCTCCCAGAAAGCAGAACAAAAAGGCAGCAAGAAAAACAGCAGATTAAAAAATAAAATTAAAGGGTGACAGAAATTCTAAAAGAAATTCTGGAAGTGAAGGGAAAGAATGTTCAGAAGAAAGTACTGTGAAGCAATTAAAAAAAGCCAAGTGTGTGTGGTACATGCCTGTAGTTCTAGCACTCTGTGAGGCTGGGACAGGATCAGAAGCTCAACCCTAGCCTGGGCAACTTAGCAAAAATAATTTTTTTTACACAGGATCTCACTAGGTAGTTCAGAGTGGCCTGGAACTCACTATGTAGACCAGGCTGGCCTCGAAATAATAGCAATCCTCCTGCCTCAACCTCCCAAGTGCTGGGATTACAGGTATGCGCCATCAAACCCAGCTACAATTCAGAAATTTTCCAAGACTCTGTCTCCAAATTTAAAAGGAGAAAGGGGTTATAGCTCACTGAAGGACCTGGGGTTCAATCTCCAGTATCACAAAAAAGACAAAAAGAAAACTGCTCAGAACTAGATGAGTAACCAGACACTGAGAGCCTGGACCATCTACCACAACAAATGACTCACAATAGGATCAAACTAAGCTAGAAAATGATACCGTGATCCTTTCTTTATGGTTGGTGCTGGTAATGAACCCCAGGTCTCATGCACACTAAGTACATGATCTACCACTAAGTACACCTTCAGTTCCAATATCTTGAACATTCTGAAGAAAACTTTAATTCCAAATAATAATTATGAATTTGACCAACAAGCAGGAATAAAGGCACTTTTCAGATGTGTAAGGTCGAGGTTCTCAAATTCAAAATCCTAAATTCTGTGCCACACATCTCACATTGTTAGCAGTGTGCACTGAATCACACTAGATAAAAAAAAAAATTTTTTTTGAACAGGGTCTCACTATGTAATTTAAGCTGGCCTCAAACTCATGGCAATCCTCCTGCTTCAGCCTCCTGAGTGCTGGAATAACAGGCATGCACCACCAAGGCTTAATTTCTGAATGACAGAAAAGTTCAAGGAAGGTTATGTAAATAAATTATCTAGCACATGTTAACAATGCACACATGTACATAAGCTCAACCACTGGGTACTCAACAGAAATAGCATTTTAAAGCTGTGTTCTTGCATAATTAGCTAAGAGGTGGTATTTAAACCATACCTATAAAAAAAAAAAACCTGAAATGTTGAAACCAGTCATAACATTGAAACAAGTTGTCTTCTAAGAAAAGTTCCCTGAAGAAAAGCACAGTCATCTGAAAACTGCATTTTTACTTATTGCTATAATTAGCAATAGTAATATTTAATTAATAAAGAAGTAGATACTTTGAATGTAGATAGCAAAAAAAAAAAAAAAAAGATTAAGAAATGAGGAACCAGATTGTGAGAAAAGATGTTGAGCTTGAGTCTGAAGAGCAAAACAGGAGACAGTCAAAGAAAGCTGAAAATATCCATGTGAAATTGGGCTACAAGCAAGAGATCCACCATTTTGAGGAAGTCTTCAAAAACATGATACTGTGGTATCACAGGAGACTGCCAGGAGAGAAAGTACATAGAGAAGCAGGTTGATTTGAAAGAAAATAAAATTGAAAGGCAGAGAGGAAAGTACTGTTGATTCATACTGTACAGTGGTGGCACACCTAGAGCATGCACCCTGCAGTGGGCTGTTTGTATCAATGAAACCTCCAAAAAGTTCACTGTCACTGATACAGTATGTTTCCTGTTTCTTATCTACTTGAGAAGCTGCCTAATACTACTAGGTCATTATATGGCCTGATTTGAAATGTTTTCCTCTAACAGTCTCAAAAAGTATTCATTGGAAGCCTACTGATAAACCAGTGTAGCCAGGGATGGTGGCACACTTGTAATCACAGCACTCAGAGGCTACAGCAGAAGGATCACTCTGAGTTCAAAGCCAGACTGGGCTACATAATGAATTCAAAGTCAAGTTTAAAATAAATTATGAACCAGGTGTGGCAGTGCATGCCTGTAATCCCAGCACTCGGGAGGCTGAGGCAGAAGGATTGCCATAAGTCTGAGGCCAGCCTGACCTACATACTGAGACCCTGTCTTAAAAAAACAAAAACAAAAACAACAAATCAAAACAAAACACCCACAACAATTTATAAGAAATCTTTTTCAAAAGCTGGGCATATAGTTCAGTAGTACAGTACTTGCTTAACATGTGGAAGACCCTAGGTTCAACTGCAAAAAACACTTTTTTCGTAAAGGGAAAAAACTTAACACTGAATTAGACTGTTCCGAAGCTAAACAGTACTTACACAAATACATTAATTCATGAGAGTAAGATATGTTTTCGACCTTTTATCCTAAGATCAATTATTGTTCTGTAATAACAGATTTTTTAAAACTAAAATGAGGTTATTCATTTTTTCCTTGTTGGCATGTAGACAGCAAACCTTGTACGTGCCACCCAAATCTTTTTATACAGTATTTTCCTAAAGGACAGCACTACTGAGAATGAAAAGAAGAAAAAAAAGACTGTGAGCAAATTGCCACTTTTATACCTGGAAGAACAGACTGAGGCTGAGGCAGAACAACTTTAAGTTTGAAGCCAGCCTGTGAAATTCAGCAAGACCTTGGTTGTTAAGAAATAAAATGGCTGAGGATGCAACTCAGTGGTAGAGCACTTGCCTAGCAGTGAAGCCCTGGGCTTTGATCCTAAGAAAGAATGAATGAACAAAAGAATTTCTTTATAAACTGATATAATTTTCATAATTTTTTTAAAAAGCAAAAAGTGAATATTGCTGCCAGTTTTATTTAAAAATAACACAATACATATAAGTTATCTCTGGAAGGTTACACAAGAAACTGTACTGACTGCCTCCAAGAACAGGGGTGGGAGGGGAAACATGTCAGCTTAACTGAATCTTGTATCATGTACAGGAGGCCTAATTCAAAAACAAGGAGGGAGGAGGATGCAAAGGAAAAAGGAGGAAGTGCAGAGGTAAGGAGGAGAAGACAACATGTCTCAGAAGCAGCGCCAGGCATAGTACCAAAATAACCTGTGTACTGACCATATTCCTGGGGAAGACCTGGCTACTACTCACAAGGCAACTTTTAACGATGCTATTCAGTGACTGCCACATCTAAAAAGGTCTCCATGCAAACTGTCATTCAGTTTAAACGTGTTCTTCCTACTCTCCTCTTCTCTAGCCTTGCTCATCTTGACTACAATTCAAAGACCATCCTCTGGCAATGCTGAGTTTTATTCCATACACATCTGGTGGACTTAGGCGCACTACTGGAGAGAGCAAGTCACTAGGTGACACTGTTCCTAGCACAGCAGCAAGTATGTGTTCATGAAAAGGAAAAGGGAAAAATGAAAATGGGGGTAAAAGCCTTTTCATGAACAGTAATCACTGATGAATAATAAAGGTCATAATTGTTTCTCCAATTTCAGATTTGTTTTCTAGGCAAATTAAATCTACATCTAAGATTTTTCCTTGTACTTTTCAAATTTAACTACTTCCTGTATAGTAACTGTTAAAACTCTGAAATCATCACAGCCCTCTAAGTGCCTTCCCTGAAATTACATGCTGCACTAGTCAATCCAAACGTGGAGTTAAGAGCAGGGGCCCTCCCAACATCCAAACCATCCAGAACATATTTCTTTGGAACACGGTTCATTCCTGTCCCACTCCACATATATATGGGTTTCTTTTAAGAGAATCTGCTTATATTTATGGTCCCTCACACAGAAAAGCCAACAGTCTTTCACTGATCTCAGAAGTTATGAAAATCTCTTAATGTGCAATTATGGATCACGAACTGAAAATCACTGCAGCATTAAGGGAAAAAAAAGATACTTCAACAAAACATTAAAATGGATTCCAGGATAGAATGAATGCAGGCTTATTAAGTTTTTAAATCAGAAGCAGATTAAAAGAAATGTGAAAAGTACCAAAGAGAAAACAATTGCATACGATGCCTGATGAGAACAAAGAAATGGTTATTACTTAGATCAGAAAAGGGAGTAGAAGAATATAGGATTTTAGTCAGAAGGCCTGAGTCAATTTTCAGCACGGTCACTCAAAAGCTAAGTCATAGCCTCATGGGCCTGCTCATTTTCCTTTGATGGTTGATTACAAACAAACACACACACACCAAAAAACCTACCACATACCTCACAGGACTGAAACAATTACATGACAATCACACAAGTATTTTCTGATCACCTATCAAATACAAGATACACATTATGGATTCAAGAAGTAGTATGTTACTATGGGAAAAGATAGACCTTTCTTCATTTTTTTCATTCAAACATTTATGAAATACCAAAACTACTTACCCTGGCTCTTCACACCTAGGAAGTAGATCACCAAGACTTCAGTGGCCAAGACAGACATCATCTACTGATTTTGTTCAGCATTCTACTGTGAAATGTTATTTGCTATGACTGGAAAGGATTTTATAGGAGCATATACAAAGGCAAAACAGGCACTGTCTTAGAAAAACAGGCATGATTTTGCTGAGAGGAAAGTTGAATCTTAAATGAGAAGAGACCTAAAACAAAATCGTTTTCAGGAATGAATAACAGAAAGTAAGAGAAAGGTAGGGAAAGGAGGGTAGAGTAGGGAAACAGAATAACCAATTCCTGTATTAGAATGGCTTGAAGTGAGAGTATAGAAAATGTGATCAGAGAATGCCATGGCAAGCAAGCCACATTAAAAAAAATGAATTTAATTTGAACCACGGAAAAAATCTTAAAAGGATGCTGACACAGAGTCATACCCAGAACACTACACTGTATACTGAACGCAGCACAGATTATAGAAGACAACTAGTAATAATTAACTATCATTAAGAGGTTAATTATAACAATTACTACCTAGATACTATAATAAAAATAACTTTTACTACAAAGATTAAGAATGCCCCTGCCCTTGAAGATCTCACCATTTAAGGACAGAAAACAAACATCTAAGTAAATAATTTTTATAATCTTTTGAGATTACTACATTGTTTAAAAATTCAGAAAAGGACAGTAAAAGGAATCACAAAGAATGAACCGCAATCATCAACCTAAGTGAAAGAATAATAAGGGAAAAAAAAACATTTCAAGCATAGAGAAGAGCGTGTTCAAAGACATGGAGAAGTGAATTCATACAAAGGACCATGAGATTCCTGCACTGAATATGTAAGCGAAACTGATGGGCAAGAAGATAGGGCAGATACCGAAAGAACTTCCATTCTATACATTAGAGGCTTTGTTCTTTGAATAACGGGGGCCTCCACGATGCTATAAAGATTTCTATCAATCATAGTAAGAGATTTCTATCAAACATATCTGTGTTTTTACAATGCAATGCTGTAACATAGTGAAGCATAATATAAATGGAGAAAAGAACAGAGGCAAAAAAGACAACACAGGGGACTGTTATAAGACCCTAAACAAGAAATGACAAGAGGCAGAAGAACTGGAGCCTGTAACTGCTGGGACAGGGCTGCTAGAGGGCGAGCGGTTCTCACCGAGCAGGTCAGGCTTTTCCAGAAGAGCCGGTTGTCAGGCAGCATGTGCATCATTCTAAAAAATAAGATAGTCTGAACAACCATTTCGAAGAAAACAAAAGAAACACTAGGGTAGCCACTGTTAATTTCCTGTCATTATGTTTTGAAGACCTGTATTGCTTGCAGTGTTCTGTTCTGATATACTTTGTTGTGTTTAATTGTTTTGTTTTGTTTTATTCTCTTTAAAATTAAAAAACAATGTAAAATGTAAAAATAAGATGGTCAAACTAAATCCCAAGGGAGGGCTCTGTGGAGGGCCTTAAGTCCTCAGATAACGAATGTCTGCTGACAGCTACAGATGGGAAAAAGATCAGCACTGTGGTGGGCTCCAAAAGTGAGAAGGTTTCAGATGGTTTATTCAAACCCACAGAGAGCTAACATGGATGGGCTGAAGAGACAAACAGAGTAAGAAAAGCAAAACAGCACACTGGATTCTCTTTTTAACAATTAACCAGTGAGCCGGGCGTGGTGGCTCACGCCTGTAATCCCAGCACTCGGGAGGCTGAGACAGGCGGATCGTTGTGAGTTCGAGACCAGCGTGGGCTACAAAGTGAGCTCAAGGCCAGCCTGAACAGCATAGTGAGACCTGTCTCAAAAACAGGGCTGGGGATCTAGCGCAGCGGTCTAAGCACCTGCCCGGCAAGCGCAAGGTCGTGAGTTCAATCCCCAGTGCCGCAAAAAAAAAAAAAACAAAAAAACAACAATTAACCAGTGAATTGCTATTTTTCCTTTGTTTTTTTTGGGGGGGGGTTTACTGGGGATCAAACTCATCACCCTGCGTTTTGACAGGCGCTTACACCACTGAGCTAAATCCCCGGCTGTTTCCTTTGTTTTTTACTTTTGGCTACAAAGCTAGGTTTTTGTCTCTCCAGTCCCCCACCCTTGCCCCTGCAACTATTTTCATGTGACATTAGAGTTATTTTGTAGAGAAAAAGGCTGCAGTGTTACAGGGTAGTTGTGATAAGAAACTAGCTTAGATTTATGTCACATGGTTGTCTATTCCTGAATTACAGTTTCCAAAGGTCTCTGCAGTCACTTCTCTGAATAGCAATGTACCATTAAATGTCTGTTTCGCAGCAAAAGAAAAAGAAATGACAACAGTCTGAGTTAAAAGTGGCAAAGAGTTGATGTGACCTATTGACATGTAGGACAGGAGAAATCTCAGTTGCTCCAAAATGTATCCTTTCATGAGATAGAAGAACAGAGCCAGGCTTGGTAACACATGCCTGTAATCTCAGCACTGGGGAGGCTGAGGCAGGAGGATCACCACAAGTACAAGGCTAGTCTAGCCTACATAGTGAGTTCAGGCCAGCCTGAACTACATAGCAAGACCCTGTCTCAAAAAGAAACAAACAAACAAACAAACAGGAAGAACAGTAAGTGAAGAGTCCAAAAGATTCAGAAGAGGATATGGTCTCACATTAACAGAAGGAAAGAGAAATGTAGAGTGGTCATGTACTTTGTATATACAGAGACATGTAACACACATTTTAATACAGTCTGTTCATAGCCCCTAGAAGCAATAATTTTCCTGGTACCCAGTTATTGGTTTTAAAATACCATTTCCTACCACAAGAAACCAGAGCTTCTCAGAGAAATGGCTAATTCCAGGTTGAGAAGAGCAAGTATAAGATGAGTCTGGAATAGACTGCTGGACCAAAAGTTTAAAAACTAATGGAGCTGGGCATGGTGCAGCTCACCCTGGTAGTCCCAGCACTCTGGGAAGCTGAGGTAGAATTCAAGCCCAGCCATCCTGGGCAACTTAGCAATTTAGTGAGATCTTGATCCTGTCTCAAAATTTAAAAAAAAAAAAAAAAAAAGCTAAGGAATGTAGCTCAAGTTTGACAGCCCTGGCGTCATTGGGGAAGAAGGGGATCGGTCAAAAAGATGCAAAAGCTGCGTTGAAGAAGTTTCCACTGGCCAAATATGGGGCAGTTTACACATCAAAAAATGGAATTGGTGGGTCATTATTTATTGAATAAAGCATGAATCCATGAATCTAAATTATTATGGTGGTGCATACCTGTAATTCCAGCACTCAGGAGGCTGAAGCAGGAAGCTCAATGCAAGTTCCAGGCTAGCCTGAACTACAAAGTGAGATCAAAGCGAGCCTAAACTACACAGTGACATCCTCACTCCAAAAACTAAAACAGAATTTAAAACATTAAGAAGAAAAACATGTATTTTCCCTGTGGTTACAAGTAAGACTAGATTATACCACCTACTTCTACACTAGAAAATTCTTTTAAGTTTCTCATTAAAGTCGTCATGATCCTGAGGGAGGAACATTCTACAACTGTCTTTTGCAGCCTAGAAATTCTTTCTGTACATGAGTATTACTCTCTCATTTCTCAGATGGCCTCGCATCCAAATCACTTAAAAGTAACTTTTCCTAAATACAAATCAAGACTAAACAACAACAACAACATTTCATGGGCAACAGAAATATGATTGTTGTATGTTTTTAGGGAAACAGAACTAAGAAGTTCATCCAAAAGAGTAAAGGAAAAGTGATTTCATTCAAAGAGTGTTTAAGGTAGCCAGATTCAGTACTTCATCATTTAGATCAGGTGCTGGCAAACTTTTTCTATAAAGGACAAGATAGTATATAAAACAAGTTTGTGAACTATCCCATCTCCGTGACAACTACTCAACTCTACCACTACAGCACAAAAAGCAACCACAAATAATACATAAATAAATCAGTATGGCTTATACTTTAAAAAAATGAAAATAAGCAGTGGACAACTGATGTAGATGAAAGTATTTAATCTGATTAACGAAATGAATTACAAACATTTGACCATTTTTGCCTTTTACCAAATGAGACACAAAAAAGATTTAATGTAGCATTACCCAAAACAGTACTCTTTGAGAGCAATTCTAATTGTTTTTAAAAAGAAGGGCAAGCTATATTAATCTTCATGGGCATAAAATAATCTCTGAACTCTACTAAAGACTGAAATTTATAATTAAAAAATCAGGACATTTAACTTGGGTATTTTCTTTTCTTTTCTTTTCTTTTCTTTTCTTTTTGAGACAAGGCCTCACTATGTAGTCCAGGCTGGCCTTGAACTCACAGTGATCTTCCTACCTCAGCCTCCTGAGTGTTGGGAATACGGGTGTGCACCACCATGCCCAGCTAGGAACTGTAACTTGGTGCACAGCAGATTATACGTACAATATTAGTGATGAAGTGAAATTTCAAGCATCAAACTTTTCAATTTCAGTAACTGTATTTTATTCAAACTTTCTGTAGAGAGTTTAACACAGAATTTTCTGGGCAAATAATTGTATTTTAAAGATAAGGATAATGTCTAGATAAAGATGAAAGAAGAGTAAGAACAGTCTTTAAGAAGAGCTCAACTTCTCATGCACAGGAAATGTTATCCCTAAACCACCTAAATCCAGGTACAAATGAAACTATGCAGTCTTATTAGGAGAGTTTCACATCTGTAATCTTAAGTGTTTATAAGAGAGGCTCTAGAATCACCAACCAGTACAACCTCTTGGTGTTTAACCGCAACTAAACTGGCAAGTTCATGGGAACCTTACCTCCTCCTCGTCACATGATCCAAATGAATGGAGATTTTTCCAGTCAAATTATAATTAGTCATTACATGTAACCAATTGTTTTGCCTTGTGAAATCTAAACTGTATTTTTAGCAGAGGGGATAATGTGTGTACAACCATGCCTTTTCAGACAGAAACATAGGAAGAAATCCCTGCCAAAGATGTAGCCCAGTAAATGTGCATATGATAATGAAACACACGCTCATAAGCAACAATATGGCAGGTGAAGTTTCTGGTTAAGGTCTACTTTAGGAGTCAATGTGTGTACGCCTCATGGTGTCAAGGCAGGGGTCCTGTGTATATAGGTATAGAAAAAGTAGCTCACTTAATCCTTTCTCGCCAGAAGTAGGGAATTTCCCGGAACGACATCCATTGTCGGCAATGGACGCACCAAAATAACGCCGGCGCCAGTGAGTTAACCACCTCTGTCCTCTTTTCACCTATTATATTTCTCATGCATCATCCAACTTCCCAACCATCTTCCTGTTTCTTCACCGAATGCACGCTAGGTTCTTGTTTTTCTTCAGCACGAAGTTGGAAATGGAGTTGAGAAAAGGAGACACATGGTCAGCTGGTGATGTTAACAAGCTCCTTGCTGCCCTGAGAAGCTAGATGGAAATGGTTCAAGTTACAAGAGGGATCATCATCAGATCTGGGAGGACAAAGAGTAATTCATGAAGCTTCATTCCCTTCCCACCCACCCTCTTTCATTTACTGATGATCCCTACAGTCTGCCTTTACAGCAAAATCAAGATAAAGGAATCTGAAGCAATTCCTTTCAGTTCTTCATTCTGTCCATTGCTGAAAAGGCAAGTAGAACACATGTCCAAAAATGTTATGGTATCCCCAGAAGGTCAGGGAGACTTGGAGTGACTAACGTAACCACTATCTTAGATCAATGTTTTTTAGTATGATCTTGGAATTAAGTATCAGCAACTAACACTGTGCTTGGCAACAGGTGCTTAATTAAGGTTTGTTGAATGAGATATTTTCTTTTCAGCCATTGTCTACTTGAACACATAGGTGGAAGTCAGACAGAAGTAGTTAACTCTTTGGATGCCGGGATAGTATGGATATGTACACCACATTAGGTCAATATGTTTCTTTAAAATGTGTTCAAATTAAGGACTCCTATTTCAGACTTCTGATTAAATACTACTTAAATTATCTTTAAAAAAGGAAGGAAAAAAAAAAAAAGGACAACCATAATCAAACTTTAGAAATCACAGCCACAGTAAATGTTAACTAGATATAGAAGAATAAAGAACCCCTGCTCCAATGTGAAACATAACATCACAGTTCACAGGCAAGTAAAGACATTAATCAGTAATGCAATTCCAGAGCAAACTATAGTTCGAAGAAGGAGGATTTTATTTAATGGCTCCGTTGATGCCATTAAAGTTAAGATAAATCCAAAGTATGTAGGATAAGAAAGATACTTTAAGCATAAATAAACTTTCAAACTTCAGGTCAAGAGGATCATGAACCTACGTACCATTGTAAAACTGCTTTGATCTTTCAGATAGAAATGAGGATAAGAAGGGAAAGAAGTAACTTCGGAGGACTGACAAATGTCCAGTGTATGAGTTTAAATTACTCCAGTTATATCTAATTGGGTTATGTATATTCTAGAGAATAATCCATACCATCACAATGACAGAAACAAACTATTACACAGATTTCACAGATTTTAAGAAAAGACAGGTTTATGACGATCATATCTTAGCAATACAAAAAAGTCATCAACCAGAGGCAGGCAAACTACTGAGTCTACAAATCTCATTCCATCTTATAAAACTATGGCTGCAGAGGTTTTTTTCTGTGGTCACTTTTGTATTTGTCTCCATCTCTACCTTTGTTACTGAGCTACAGTCCTAAAAGCAGGCTTCAGCAGCAGCCTCCAAATACAAGAAGGACTTATTTTAGGGACTCCTGTGCTGTCATAAAATAGGATTTAAATAAGTGACCATCCCAGCATCTCTTTCAATTAACTGAAATTGTGATTCCTGGAATTCACACACTGTATTCACAAGCAGATTTGCTATGAACGCTTCCTTTTATTTTTATAAAAAGTCAGATTTCATTAATACTTAATAAATTTATGTTGAATTTTAAGTGATGAAAGAGTAACATGAGTAAGAGCGCAAATCAATAAACAAAAGCTGAAACCACACCATACTTAAAGAAGGGTCTCAACACAGCAAATAGGAAGCACAGAATACAACCAAACAACTACTCATTTTGTTCAGTGTACGACCAGGTCCACTGGATCAAATCACAGGATCTAATGTGATGAATTTTGTAGTTGCATCTTGCGGCAAATAAATCTGAATTGCTTATCTGATTACTTCACCTCTGACAGAAGAAAGGAGGAATAGAAAAATAGAAGATAGGAAATAACCTGTTCCTACAGGGTCAAGACCTAGATTTCAGGACCAGCATTTATAGCCAAAATGTTACCCTGTCTCTCAAAAACTCATCTTGCTAATAAACACTCTTGTATTTATTCAATACCCAGGTGGGGTTTTCTGCAAAACAAACTTTGTATATCTTGCTACATTTTTTAAACAAAAAATGTATTTATAAATTGGGCATACTGGTTCTAGATCTATTTTTTCTTTAGCTAACATTTTTTGTCCAAAGAAATAGGCACCTAAAAGCTGGCCTATTTGAGAGACAATGGAACTTAATACTAACTAGCTCCATAAAGTTGTTTTTATACAATAGAAATTAATGTTCAATCATTTTTGATGAGAAATTACTGAATTACTTTGGTTTTTCTAATTTAAATTTTGATTTCCAATTAATTTCTACATTAAATTTTTTTCCTCACTACAAACAGAATCAAGTGTTTTACTGAATTTTATTTTTCATGTGAAGAAAAATTACTATTGTAATGAGTAACTGAATGACTGAAGTTACTATTGTAATATATTTCTGAAGCTACTATTGTAATACATTTATTTGAATGAGGGAAAAGGAAACATCTGTATAATGGTCTGACTGGCCCTTGACTCTTGTCAAGACTTAATATTTGACACATATTTAACATTAGCTGAAAGAGTATTCCATTTTTCAGAAATACAGATGGTTAAAGTAGCTAATTTCACTTAAGTTTACAGAACCCTAAACCTGAACAATTCAGGTTAAAGTGAAGAAAAAAATGCTTTCTTACCTTTAGGTCTTTCCAACTGTCCAGTAGCTTGGTGGCCAAATCACTTATATCCACTGTTTTATCCGGCTGTTCCTGGCTCCTTTCACTCTCCACATCAGACACACCCTCCTCTTCATCTTGGGATGGTGTTTCCTCAGCAATGGGCTCTTCCAGCTTGGTGCCGCTGCTCTCTTTGGACTCTATCTCAGTGTCAGCTTCTGGTTCCAATGTGGCTAGTTTACTGGCCTCCACAGTGGTTTCACTTTCAATTTTGAGTTCAGGCAGCTGTTCAGAGAATGGCTGTTGTGACTGCATCTCTTCCTCTTCCTCTACAGTGACATTTTCTAACTGATCAAGGTCCTCTTTGCCATCTTTGCCCTCCAGCTCACTGGTTGCATCAGAGATTGCACTGTCCATACTATTTTCACTTATAATTTTAAGTCTGCGAAACATGAGTTTCTTGGGAGTGTCTGCGTCAGTTTCTGTGCTCAGCTTGGTAGAAGGATCAGGTGTATTGAGAGGGGTATGTGCACGCGAGGTATTCTCACTGGAATACCCATCTCCTTCACTCAACTGAGGGACAGCAGTCTTGGTCTGAGACCAACGTTGAATAATCGGAAGTACTTTGCTTTCTTCCAACATATTTTTAGTAGGAATGGGTAAGTGTTCCAAAGTCTTTATAATCTGATTAAACAAAAAATTTTTTAAAAAATCACATCACTTTGTACAGTTGATCTTTCAGACCTCTGGATGACATTTTTTTTTCCTTTGGTACTGGGAATTGAACTAGGACCTTGCACTTGCCAGGCAGGCACTGGGCCACTGAGCTATATCCCCGGCCTGACACTCATTATTTCTGTAGGAGTATTATATTTTGGTGCAGTCTTATTAAATTTAGATGTAAGCCTCTGTAAACACAGATGGATGGATGTATGTATGTATGTATGTATGTATGTATGTATTTATTTATTTTTGCGGCACCAGGGATCGAACTCTTGACCTTGCGCTTGCCAGGCAGGCACTTAGGCCACTGAGTTAGATCCCTAGCCCTACACAGATGTATTTAAAGATCACATATTATTTTCCGTTAGAAAGGAAGGAAAATTATTTTAATAAGTCTCACTCATGAGAAAATGCAGAGCAAGTGAATGACTATGGACAACATCAAGTATAACTGATTCATATTCTCTACCAGTAGTTCCCGAACATGCACAGCTTATTAAAAATATACATATATACTACTGAACCTCATTCTGAGCCTCATTTTCTATAAAGTTCCCCAAGTGGCTGTAATAAAGGGTTGGAAACCATATAAGAATGTAATCTATCTACCTACCTACCTACTTGACAGGGTCTCCCTATGTAGTCCAGGCTGGCTCTGAACTCATGCCAATCCTCCTACCTCACTCTCCCAGGTACTAGGATTACAGGCATGCACTACCATGCCCAGCAAGAATGTGTTTAAATGATGTCTCACATGCAAAGAATGCAGACATCACCTCCTTAATCTGTGGTAAATATCTACTTAGCGAGGAGAGACCTCTGCTTCATTGAGACACATTTCCCACTCTGAAATCCAGTAATTTCTTCCCAAGTTCTCCTCAGTTGTACAGAAACTTAAAAGTTTTCTCAATTTTTTTTTTTTGGCAGTACTTGAACTGAATGCAAGAGCAGTCTACCACTGAACTACATCACCAGATCATTTTATTTGAGAGAAGGTGTCATTAAAATGCCCAGGATGGGCTTCAACTGCAATCTTCCTGCATCAGATTTCAGGATGCTGGAATTACAGACGCACTACCATGTCTGGCTCTTCTCCAAGTTACTGCCAAATCTTCTAGAAGGATGAAGGAAAGAATAAGTACTTTCTTCTCTAGTTCAATGTTTTGTTTTAAAAAGCATTTTGAAACATTAAGGATTAAACAAATGACTTTGGGATTGTATCACAAAGTATGATTTTTTTAAAAAGACATATCAAGTTAGAAAATATTGTTCATGAGATGGTATAAACACTGCAATTCCACTAGATACTACCCACAAACCTTTCTGAGATTATTCAAAACATTTATACCCCAAAATATTCTTACTCTTGTCATCCCGAATTCAGCTCCTCACCAATTTTTCAGAACCCCAGAATTCATGTTTTCTAGTATTCTGATTAATTTAAAAATTTTTATGTGATAGTCTTGCTGGGTGTGGTGGTGCAAACCTATCATCAGAGCACTTGAGGGTCTAAGGCAGGAGGCTTGCCAAGAGTTTGAAGCCAGCATGGGCTACATAATGAGTTCAAAGCCAGCCTGAACTACATAGTAAGTAAGAAGATACTATGCAGGAAAACCACAGAGCAAGCTCACTTTTTTTTTTGGGTACCAGGGATTGAACTCATGACTTTGCACTTGCCAGACAGGCGCTGTGCTACTGAGCTATATCCCTGGGCCCCAAGCTCACTATTAACAAGATGCATGAAAGGTTATTTCCAGTTACAGGAATGATATTGGGATAATAAATTTATTATTAATGCTAGTGGTAAATATAATGTTAAATTCATAATCACTGATTTATCACATACTCTCACTTAAGCAGTCAATATAATAGTTTTAAGAAATAAGCAAGATGTATGTGAACTGACCTCTTCCTGAAGCTTCTGGTTACTTTCCCGGCCATCACCAAGCTCTGCCATCCAGATCCATAACAAAGACAGCCCATGTCGTTCTAGAAAGGACTTCAGGCAGGACTGTGAGTGTGTATTCTTCCATGAAGAAAGAGAGAGTGGATGCACAGGTTGGGGAGACAGAATGTTACAGAAGGACCACAGACAAGACCAAAGAGTTTACCTATACATATTCATAAGAAACATTTAAACTCTATTTTCATTCACCCTAACTAAAACTGTGTAACAAATAAATGCTCTAAAGTAATAGATTATAATTTCTGACATGTTAAAAAATGTTTTTTCTCGTGATAAAATATAAGAGATTTTCTGATCATAAAAGTTACAAAAATAGGTCATTTATAAGCAAACTCAATTCTGAGTGACTAAGGGAAAAATTGCATTCACCTTTTACTGAAATAGCTAAATAAAGCCATAAAAATTAGTCTTCCAACCATTTTTTCTGTCCCTTTCAGATGCTTATTCAAAAGGTTCCTTTCCTGTTAAGATTTAATAGTTCACTTTTATTACCAATTTCTTATAGTATATCTAGTAAGAGTGAAAAAGATTGTTAAAATTCTTTACTTTAAGAACATACAGTAAAAAAAGCTTTGGTATGTTAATAACAAGGGGCTGGGGTGGTTTATACCAAGTGCCATGAACTGTTATATCAAAAAACAAATCCCACCATGTTCTCTGTGCAGATAAAGAAAGCAAAGGTCTACTAAATATTGAACTCATTAACCATTTCTAAGACTGTAAGCTTTCAAATTCATACAGAACTCATATCCATTCAAAAAATAACATTAATTCTTCTCATCAGCTAGACTATCACGTCCCTGATTAAGAAGTAAACAGTAAATTTATATTAAAGTGCTTACCTGAATAAGCTTGAGACAGGTAAGTTTCTGCTCCAAAGTTTCAATTCGAACCATTAGCCGAGATAAACTGAGCACCTGGTTTTTATCAGAAAGACCCTCACCATTTTCCATCAGTGCTTCTAGCTCTCCATCTACCTACCACAGCAAAGAAAAACATCTGATCATAAAAAGAGAAAGCTACCCACTGACTTAAGAACCAAACAATGAGCAGGTTGTGGTAGCACACGTCTGTACTTCCAGAACTTGAGAGGCGAAAGCAAGATGATCATGAGTTCAAGGCCAGTCTGGGCTACATAGTAAATTCAAGGCCAGCCTGAACTACACAGTGAGGTCCTCTCTTGAAAAAAAGAGGGGACAGGGGTGTGGGGGAAGGTAAAAAACCTCAGTGGTGCTATAATACAGTGTAGATAATTTTGGATGGTTAAATAGTATGATCAATTTTTTTTTAATTTTAAAGAAATTAGGACAAAACAAAACAAAACAGAATGAAAAAAGCAAAAGAAAACAGAATAGAGTCAAACATAATATAGCATTTCAAAGCAGAACACTGCAAGCTATACAGGTTTTCAAAACATAACAACAGGAGATTAACAATGGTTACCCTAGTGTCTCTTGCTTTCTTCAAAATGTTTGTGCTTACATTTACAGACAATAAACTCAAACAAAACAAAGTGGTACAAATCCAGATAAAAGAGAATAGCATTACAGGTCTTCAAGTCGGATAACAAGAAATGAGCAATGGCTACTATAGTGTCTCATTTTTCAAAAGAGCTGTTCCTATTTTCTCGCTTATTGCTTTCAAATAGTGGGAAAGGGACTTAAACCAATCAAATCAAAGAATAAAAGCACCATTGGATTTCAGAACCATTTCTCCATATTTATCAGGAATTTTGTATCTTATTGAGTCTTTCAGTTTCTTACACTAGGGAGGCAATGCGGTGTTTACACATGTGTGTTTGGTTTATTTCACTTATGAGTATGGTCTCAAGTCGCATGCATTTACCTATAAAAGCCTCCATGTGATCATTTTTTATGGCTGAATAATACTCCATTGTATAAAAGTATCACATCTTCTTTAACCATTCCTCAATTGATGGGCATTTGGGTTGTTTCCAAGATTTGGCTATTACAAATTGTGCTGCTATAAACATAGGTGCACATACATCACTGTGGTAAGATGATTTTACTTCTTCTGGGAATATGCCCAGAAGCGGAATAGCTGGGTCAAATGGGACTTCCAGTCCCAGCTTTTTGAGAAACCTCCAGACTGACCTCAGTATGATCAACTTTAAAATTAGTAACTTATGCAATGCTTAAAGGGGCAGAAAATAAATCTGATTTTTCCTTTCATTATTTACATTTACTAAAAATATTATTTTTATTTATGGGTCACTACCTCCCAAAAAAGATTTGCAGAAACTAAAAGCAAACATAAATGTGTAAAAATAATTAGGGTGTTTTAAAATAAATTATAAGTAACTGAAAATTGTACAGCACTTGAAAACCTTTTTTTTTTTTTTTTTTTTGCGGCACCGGGGATTGAACTCACAACCTTGCGCTTGCTGGGCAGGCGCTTAGACCGCTGAGCTAGATCCCCAGCCCTGTTTTTGAGACAGGGTCTCACTATGCCGTTCAGGCTGGCCTTGCGCTCACTTTGTAGCCCAGGCTGGTCTCGAACTCACAACGATCCGCCTGTCTCTGCCTCCCGAGTGCTGGGATTACAGGCATAAGCCACCACGCCCAGCCGAAAACTTAAGCATTAATCAGTCCAAGATATCCTTTATTTTTTTAAACAGATGTTCCTTGACTTACAATGGGGTTTGGTACAGATAAATCTGTAAAACAAAAATATCACCTCATCTACTGAACATCATACTTTACATACTGTACAGTAACACAGTACACTACAGAGAACCAGCTGTTTACCCCTATTATTCAGTGGCTGAGTAGGAGCTGTGGCTCACTGCAGCTACCCAGAATCAAGAGTGCATCAGAGTATCATACTGGATATTACAAGCCTCAGAAAAGATCAACATTAAAAATTCTGACGTACAAGGTGTGATCAAAAATGCAGTGAATGCTGCTGCCAAGTGTCATCCAAAGGAAAAGCAGACTTGGAAGAGCCTGACAGTGTGCATCCTCATCCCATTTTTTTCACTGCATCTGGCACAATGCAGCCTTTGGCTATTCCCCAAAGTCAAAAACACATGAAAAGTAAACATTTTGAATGGATTCAGGAAACCGAGGCAGCCACAACAGCACACCTAAGGACACTAAGGAAAGAGTACTTTCCAAACTGCTTCAGACACTGGCAAGAACAACAGAACAAGTGTGTTCAAAATGAGAAGAATATCTTGAGGGAGATTAATTGAAATGTCTTTTACTGTAATACATTTTAAAAATTCAAACATTCACCATTTTTCAGTCATGCCATGTACAGTTTCTACTGAATGAATATCACTTTCACATCTTCACAAAGTCAAAAAATTGTTAAAGTGAAACACTGTTATGCCAGGAACTGTCTATACTTTAGTGTATTTGGGAATCTAAGAGCTATTTTAGATATATCGTGACCACTTAGGTAAGCAGTCAGAGGAGGAAAGACAAATACTTTATTTGCACTTAGGAGGTTTACAAGCCCTGAAAAACTATGGGCCCAGGTGTTTTCAACAATACTTTGATAGTTACATACACCCAAATCTAATCTATGAATCTGAAGTAAAAATAGCCAGCCACACCTCTTTCCCAGTAACACATCTGATTCTGGCTTTCTCTGTCAGTAGAGTGATCTCCTAAACTTCAATCAGAAAAAGCTATCTCCCTTTTTAAAATTTTTGTTGTAGAAGTTGAAAGAAAGAACACTTACTGAATCCTTCTTACGAGATCGTTCCTTCTTCATTTTCCCTCCTGCAGCTCTGATACTGACTCTATTTTCTCCTCCCAGGTAACCCCGACAATTAGCCGACCCACAGAAACATTTCTGAGCTTCTTTTCTGCATAGGAAACAAATCAGTTATGTGGCAGAAAACTGTTTGAAAATGCCAAAGTATGATAATAACATGTAAGAATCATACCAGCCTAGTGGAAATAAAACTAAAGAAAAAAAATGGATGACTTTAAGAGATTTAACAAATCTGATATTAATAGAAATGCCTAAAAATTGTCTTAAAAATATTTTCTATGGATGTACCTTGAGACCCTAATGTTAAATGAAACAGACATACAAGTTTAAATATCACATGGTTGAGTGCAAAATTAAATAGAAAAAAATCAAATAAAGAGTAAAATCAAAGGCAGATAATAAAAAGCAGAGAAATCTTTTTCAAATGGAAAGGGGATCAAGAAATGGAGGAAGAAGAGAGGGAAAAGGAATGAAAAACACACTTGAGATGTGTTATGTACATGTACCAACTTTCCCCAAGGAATGTTAATCATCATACAATGTAAGTATGTACTAATAAAAAATAAAACTGGAAAGAAAAAAAAAAAAAAGAATCCAGTAGTACAGCACAGTGGTTATGTCTTTTGGCTCAAGCCAGACTGCATGTATTTGGGTCCAGTTCTGCTTCCTTCCAATTGTGTGACACTGAGAAACTGCATCGTCTTCCCATGCCTTAATTTCCCTATCTGTAAAATGGAGCCAGTAACAAAGAGAGTTGTTTTAAAGATTGAACAGCCGGGCATAGTGGCTCACACCTGTAATCCCAGCACTCGGGAGGCTGAGACAGGAGGATTACTGTGAGTTCGAGACCAGCCTGGGCTACAAAGTAAGCTCAAGGCCAGCCTGAACAGCATAGTGAGACCCAGTCTCAAAAAGACAAGGGCCGGGGACCTAGTTCAGTGGCCTAAGTGCCTGCCTGTAAGCACAAGGTCATGAGTTCAATCCCCGGTGCCGCAAAAAAAAAAAAAAAAAAAAAAAAGCAAAAAGATTGAACAGATCATATATATATAATACTTTTGGCATAAAGCCTGACACACAGTAAACTCAATAAATGTTAGTGAAGGTTTAAAATAAAATTCATTTTCTCATCTTTCACTTGTTAGACAAAACTAGCCAACAAGTTAAACAGTAATTTCTCCATTTTATGAGAATACTGACTAATGTATGAAAACAAAAGATCACATATATATTTGGGCTAACAACAAAGTCATTTGCATAGTTCAGACTATTATTTTATGTAAACATTTAATTGGTGTTTATATGCAAATGCAAATATATAATTGTTTAATTAGTACAAATAAAATAATTATAGGACTCGCAGGAAATAGTTGACCACTAAAAATTACTATAAGACATCATAATAACAAATAGAATAATAATTAAATGTAGCCATGGAGGCTAGGGATAATGGTGAGAAAGAACACAAACCTAGTGTATAAACCTGGGTAGAAACTACCTCTACAATGAAAGAACACATGAAGAATACTCAAAAGTAAACTGATAGATTTAGTATATAATAGTACCAATTAGAAGCATAAAAATATTTAATGAATACTGAAGGATGCTGTCAAGGCTACAGGGAAAAAAGGAATCCTCTTACACTGCTGGTGAGAGGGTAAACTAGTACAACCATTGCAGAAATGAGTATGACAATTCCTCAAAAAACAGAAAGTAGAATTCCATTTCACCCAACTATTCCCCTTCTAGGTATCTTCCCGAAAGAGTTAAAGACATCATATTACAAGGCTGGGTGTAGTGGCATACACCTATAATCCCAGCACTCTGAGACTGGAGGACTACCCAGATTACATAGCGAGACCCTATTTCAAAAATAAAAATAGTTGGGGCTGGAGCTTAGTGGGAAGGTCCTGGGATCAAACTCCAACACATATACACCCCAAGAATCATAGGAAAAATACTTGATTTTTTCCTTTTACAAACTTTAATTTTCAAAATCACGAATTGGTTCTTTCAATTTTGACTGTCATTTTATTTTTAAAATGCTGTTAAAATTCATGAGTTTTACATAATGTGTTTCAAACCACCTCAAGTTATTATTCTTGAAATGTTAGTAAGACCCTTTCCACTTTCAATGATATATTCTTTGCTACTGCATCAGTTACCATAGCTTCCCAAGTGCTAGGATTACAGGAATGAACCACCACACCCAGCTGGACCAAAGTCATTGTTTTGTTTTGTTTTTGGTACCAGAATCCAACTCAGGACCTTGCACTTGCCGGGCAGGCAGGCACTTTGCCACTGAGCTGTATCTCTGGCCAAAGTCACAGTTGAAAGTACAATATACTACAGGTGAAACAACACTTGTTATAAGTTAATTGTTAAAGCCAACAATGGATATAGGAATTTACTATATTACTCTCTTCACACATATAGTAGGCATTTCTACAATAGAGACTTTTATAGAAATTCAGTGTGAAGAAATTCGAGAAAAACTACATACTTCCTGTACAATATATAGTCAGAAGTGTCACTAGGAAAAACCTCAAAACTAACAGTATAGATGAAAATTGATAGTAAATATAACATCTAAGTCATTCACAATTATATCTCTACATCTGAAGAGCTTATTTATCTATCAGAAGCAGCAAAATAAGAATAGAAATAATACTTACCCATATCTTTGAAACTGATAGTCAAATGTTAACTCTGAGCCTGAAGGAACCAGTTTGGTAGTAAAAAACCCAACCCTTAGTTGTCCATTCACAGTCCACTGAGAATGTTTTGGAGAGGGAAAAAAAAATCAGTAATTAAATGTGTTGTGCATAAACATCGTAATCATGTGGCTTCATTAAGCATAGGGCTCTTCAAGCAATAAAGGTTTTTCCAGAGTTTTTTTCTTTAAATAAAGTGATATATTTATTACTCTATTAACAGACTATCTACAATGAGTCTAATAAAAGTAACTACTAGCCAGGCATGAAGGCGCATACCTATAATCCCAGCACGCTAGGAGGGTGAGGTAGGAGGACTGCAAGGTTAAGCCCAGCCTAGACAGCAGCTTAGTAACACCCTATTTCTAAATAAAATATTTAAAAGGGGCTGGAGATGTAGATCAGTGTAAAGGCCCTATGTTCAATCTTTAGCGCTGGGGGGAAAAATGCTACTTTAACACATATTTCCACACACAAAGATTCACTTCTGAAAACAGGCAAAACAGGAGATGTGTGGTATCACTGATATCACAGCAAATCTATATTAACTTATGTAGAAAGTAGCTACATTCT
The DNA here is from genome assembly GCA_004365215.1 of Cuniculus paca. NCBI lineage: Eukaryota > Metazoa > Chordata > Mammalia > Rodentia > Cuniculidae > Cuniculus > Cuniculus paca. Next base: position 35,097 of record RJWT010001730.1, read on the forward strand.
AAGACAAAATGGGGCCCGGAAACTGAGAAACAGTGATGTCAATTGTTTAACTTCATGAAACTGGTCATATGGTTGAACATAGTGAAAGGGAAGGTAAGTATCAGAAGAGATGAGTAATATTCAAAAATTTAAAAGGGCAGATACACTGGAGGTAGAACAGGTAGACTGTTCAGAACATGCAGGTTAAATCAAGGACTTCACTGCTCTGTTCCAGCCCCTTTGGCACACTACTGATGAAAAACCCAGACGTCGAGAGATTAAGGCATAGAGTAGGAATCTCACAATTAAACATGTGGCCACCAGATGTGGCAGAGTAACCATTGCTCAGATTAAATGATTCTAGATTGGGTTTTCCTTTCTGTTATACGGCATACATAAGCTCTATAAGCACACAGATCAAAGGGTAAAAAGTATTCGAGTCAAAAGCACTATTTCAACGTGACAGGAAATCATGATAATATTTATTTATGAATCCACAACTCAATTTTTTTTTATCTGCAGAGTGGGCCTATAGCTTATTCTTAAACTTATCTCTAACTGTAGCTAGTCTCTTATGAGTGTTTCATAAGGAATCTGAATATGAACACAACTGCTCAATATCATCTAAATTAAAGTTTAGTCCAAAATAATTATGAGCCAGGAAACAATGAAATGCAACATGAGTTCCTACGTTGAATGCTAGACTAGAAAAATCACAGCTGCCAAAATGTGAATAAGGTCTTTTACTTAGTTAATAGTATGCCCTTGACATAATCACTGTATTACGGTTATATGTAACATTATCATTTGGGGATGCTAAAGGACAGCATACGGATACATACTCTACTATTTTTTCACACTACTATAAATCTAAACTTATTTCAAAATGAAGTACAACAGATTAGAAAAAAAAATTCATGAGTACCTTTGGCATAGAATCTAAACCAGTAACTGTCAATAAATATCCCAAACTCTAAATCTATCTCAACTTACTTTTTGGGTTTCACAGTTTGGTTCACAGCTGTGATTCATGAAACGAGAGCAGTTTCCTTTCTGAGTGGCATCTATTATCTGGGGAAGATGGTAATAGTTTAAAAATGAGACTTTAGTCATGTACTTTACAAAGGAAAAAACATTAAGGCTGATTTAAAACTCTTCTCTTCTCTTCTCTTTTCTCTCTCTCTCTCTCATTCTCTGTCCTGCTTAGAGGACTCTCTCATACTACTTCATAAACCAACAAAACACCTAACACTTCTTCTGGAAGATCTGTTAACTATAAGCATTTTAAATAAAGGCAAAATTATCTCCATACCTGTCAATGTTTCCCCCATTTACTTGTAACTATTTCTTGTATCCTACTGTATTCCATCTCATTTTATATACTTCATTTCAAAATGAATGCTATACCACAGCCCAGTAGCACACTCTAAAATTTGAGTGTATGTCCAAATCACCAAAGAGTGTAAACATTTGCTGGGCCCATCCCAAGCATTACTATATATCAAGCAAGTCTTGGAATAGGTCTCTACAATTTCCATTTCCACATTGCAAGTGGAAGGAAATAAAATGTAGCTGAACTCTATTAAACTAGACATTAAAGAGATTTTTAAACACGTAAACCCTTTATTTTCCACTAAAAACAATTTTGAAAGTACGTTTTTATAACATTATATTTGTATTAACAAGTAATGGAATTATTATTACTTTTAACTGAATATTTTAAAAATTGTTTTCGTTTTAATACAATGAATAAATTTTTTTAAAAAAAGCACTTTGGGGGTCATCAATAATTTGTAAGAGTTGTAAAAAAAGTTGTAACATGAAGCATGCATATTTATGCTTACATATAAATGTAAATACTTCCCTCTCCCATTCCTTTTGAAAACAAACTATGCACACTGTGCACTGTTCTAGCCCTAATTTTTGTCACTTTAGCAAACAGTCAGTATCAAAGAATCCTTCCAGTCCAACAATTTCCATCTCTGTTTCAAAGAAAACACACCCATGCTGCTCACCTCATCATTCTTCAGGGCCATGAAATAATAATGGATGTTTTTGTTTCGTGCATATTCCTTTACTCGAGCTTTAAACTCTTTATGATCAAGTACTTCTCCACAATATTCTAGGACAAAGGTGTTCCTGTCAAACAATGGGAGAAAAATATGGCGCTTCCTGTCTAGGAGGTATATGGAAATACACACACATCCAGGCAAGAATAACAAATTTAAAGAAATGACACAAAGTGGATAAATTTGGGCTATAGAGAAGCTAAGGCAAGATGACAATGGCAAATTCAAGGTCAGCCAGGGTTACACAGTGAGCCCCAGTCTCAAAATCAACAAGTAGACAAATCTGTTATCACACAAAATATAATTAAAATGTATATTTAAGTATCTAGCATCTAACCAAGATTAATTGTCTTCTAATACTTTTTACAGAATATTGACTCTAAGAAGTTTTTATAACTTTTATACTTCATACATACTTCTAAAAATGCATACTCTTTCTCTAGATATTAAAACAAATGTTTGAGCTGAACCAGGTGTGGTAGCACACACCTGTAATCCCAACACTGGAGAGAGGCTGAGGCAGAAGGATCATTGTGAACTCGAGGTCAGCCTGGGATACATACTGAATGGAAGGCCAGCCTGAACTACACAGCAAGACCCTGTCTCAAAAAACCAGTGTTTGGCCTGGGGATGAAGCTCTGGGGTGGAAGGTTTGCCTACTATATGTGAGGCCCTTGGTTCAATCTCAACCTCTGGGGAAAAGATGTTTAAGTATGGTTTATAATATTGCTACTATGGAAATTCATTTACAGCTAGGAAACAGCTCTGGAAAAATAGGGAAGCAATGAAAACTTACAGACTTTTTGTTCTAGAAAAACAGAAGGCAATGGGCTGGAGCTATAGCTCTCTATGTTAGAATACTTGGCTAGCATGTACTGGGCCCTCAGTTCAACCACTGCACAAAAGGAGGGGTGGGGAGGGAAGCAACTTAAATATAGCAGTTCTTCTGTCACCTTTATTCTCAAACATTGCTAACATCTGTAGTGATATTAAGTCAAATGTAGGTTCCACCTGGGGAGGTGGTCTCACTGTCCAGCAGGGACACACATACAGAATTTGCTTGAGTTGTGCAGAATAATGATGGGAGACACTTATTTGTGCAGAAAGACACTCCTGAGAATAACCCACACTCTCCATTTGACTTCAAGCCAGTCAACTGTAATAGGATAGAGGTTTAAGTATATAGTTTTATTTTTAATATAAATTAGAAGGATGGAAAACAACCACCACCTTAGATATACACACGTTTTTGTAGGGCATTAGATTAAGCAATGGAATAAAGCATAAGGACAAGGGAAGGAAGGAGAAGGAAGTTAAGACATCCACCATCTCTAACTAGTCAGGGAGCCCCGCCCATGCAGCGCAGCCTCACCCCCACCCCTGACGTACAAATACAGATCCTATTCCCCTGCTCAACGGTCATAAGGCCCGCCCGTTGGACATAAGGCCTTCTGCAGCTGCACCCTCCAGGCTGTTTTGGACCTCACCGTCACAATTCCTGGAGATGGAAACTAGAAGTTCTCTTCAAAAGACTGGACGTGGAAGGGTTCAGTGTTTACCTGGCTGCCAAAGGACTAGAGGTAATTGTTTAAAAACAAAAACAAAAATCCATGCAAAAGAGCATAAAAGCAGAAGTCTCCTGGATGTAGCCCAAAGGCAGAATGAGTGGCTGCCCATCTCTGCTATGAACAGACTGCAGAAGTTTTAAAAGTATCTCCGATGAAAGTATATGAAGTAGTAACTTTTTTTTTTTTTTTTTTGGCCCCAAGGATTGAACTTGCGACCTTGTGCTTGCCAGGCAGGTGCTTACACCACTGAGCTAAATCCCCGGCTCTTGTCTTTTTGACACAGGATCTCACTATGCTGTTCAGACTGGCTCTGAGCTCACTTTGAGCTCACTTTATAGTGCAGGATGGTCTCAAACTCGCAACCATCCTCCAGTGTCAGCCTCCCGAGTGTTGGGATTACAGGCGTGCACCACCAGGTCCGGCGCCTGTTTTGAATTCTAACAGCATACTGTAGACCATTCAGGTAGAAAGAAGAAACAAACAAACCAACAAGCTGAGAGAAAGAGAAAAAGAGAAAGAGAGAAAGAAAAGTGGAATAAAGGTGAAGGAAACTGTTTAACAAACTTTTCATTCTTATGGAGGCAGAATGTCAGAGGCCAATGTAAACCACTGATGGTCGAAATAAATTGCAGCAACTGTGAGGATCTAATACTGAAAGATATTGAAGAAAGTACTAATGAGCTCAAAATGGACAAAATTCCAAAACCTGAGCCCACGGAGTGGATGCTTCTTTTATGAGCAAGTTGGAGGTCTGACTTCTTTAACTAAACCACCCAAAGAACTTGGCTCTGGTGTGTAAACAGGTTTTTAAATTTAGATTCAATTGTACATATGTCACTGAAGGAAAAAAGGTTTTTAAGGTAGATTCAACCATACATGTCACTGGAGGAACCCAGGCTACAAAGCAAGTTCCAGGCTGGTGCGGACTACATAGCGTGTTGTCAAGAGTAAGAAGACAGAAGAGAGAAGAGAGGGAAGGGAAGAAAAGAGGAGACAAGAAGAGGAGAAAAGTAAAAGGAAACAAAATTAAGACCTTTTCTGAATGTGTTCTGTGAGTTCTAACACTTAGGAATAATTATGGTTAACCTCTCTGGCTTCTTTCAGTTACCTTCAACTCTTAATTGTTCTTTCCTTGAAGATCTAAAAGTTCATTCTCACCAATGACTTCAACTACAGATCCTATGCAGTCAGATGCTTCACTATGCTTTGCTCTCCACGTTCTGACCTGAAATGGCCTTCCTAGAACTTCTAAGCCCACATAATAAATATGTCCTAACTGCGACTGAAGATTTTTTAAAATGCAGATCATTTTTGTTTACAACATACTGACATAATCAAAATTCTTATCAAAGGAGTTAATCTGGCCAGTTGAAAAAAATTAAATCCTTGTAATTTAGAAAAATAAAGCATTTAAAATGAATGAGAAGCTGGGTGGTGCATGCCTATAAACCCAGCACTCAGGAGGTTAAGGCAGCCTCCAAGGATTGCCATGAGTTCAAACCCAGCCTGAACTACACGGTGCATTCAAGGCCAGTCTACATAAGTTAAAAAAAGAGACAGACAGACAGACAGAGAAATGAATGACTGCATTAAAAAGCAAACTCAAGAACAGGACTAGAAAAATTTAAAGGTATATGTGTATTTCTGCAGCAGCCTGTCATAAACATATTTAGGCCTCAGTAACAAAAATCTAATTACTTATGACTAAATCACTATTTTTACAACCAATACTTAATTTTCCTTTCCAATGAACTTGTAAGTAAAGCAGAAAGATGACAAAATTCAAAGTCTTGTAATCTCTGGCTCTCCAGTCCAAGGAGGCATACCCTCATTTGAGAAACAGAAACGATGTATCATAGGCTGCCTTGTGAACTGCGATAATGGCTACAAAGCTTACTTTATGCAGGATATAAAATGCACAGGTTAAAGAAAAAAAGATTCTATTCCCTCCCTTATGAAAAGCCAAATTTTCCTCTTTGAATTTGATCATTTAAAGGTCACTGATGCCATCCTGCACAGGTGTTATGCTCACTTGACAGATTAAAAAGATGGGAGTTCAGACAGGCATGGCTGAACTATAATTCTGCCACTTTGGAAGGCTAAGGTAGGAGAATCATAAGTCCTGGGCAATTTAATGAGACCCCTGTCTTGGAATTTAAAAGAAAATTTTTTAAAGGGCTGCAGTTGTAGCTCAGGTGTGTGTGAGACAGAATGAGGGAGACTGATATGAAAATCATTTTCTATCTTCACAAGGAAAAAAAAATTTGGCTTTCAAAAGATACATGAAGATTCATGTTAGAAATTCAAATTTTTATTACCTAGTTGTTGAGTCTCCACAATAACAGAGCACCCCATCCAACCATACAACCACACCCTATTCCCAGTCCCACTGCAATTTCCAAGGGTGGCTAAATGCTTAAAGAGTTCTGAAAGAATAGTTGTGCCTGAGTTACTGAATCCAGCAAATGTTTTACTTTATTTGCTCCCTGTTATCTTTTGTGTCTAGGTGCCCTGCCCCCAGCCTCATGCAGTCAGGGAGGCCGCTGAATCTATCATTTATGATTGGTTCATTGCCTAGCACTGGGATTATCAGTGTGAGTGCTGCACCCGCCCAGGGGTGGAGCCAACATACTACATAAGGGAGGGAAGAAGGCATGTCTCTCTCTCTCTCTTTTGCCCCACTTTTGCCTGTTTGCTCTTGCCACTTGTAGCTGCCATGAATGGCTGTCTCCTCAACCATGCCACCCTGCCTTGGAGTCAGCTGGGTATGGACTGAAACCTCCAAACTGTAAGAAATAAATCTTCCCTTCCTTCATTTTGGGCATCAGGTATTTTGTCTCAACAATGAGAGAAAAGTAACCAAGACACTCCCTTTATTCCATTTATGTATTTTTAAATCTTTTCAACCTTAAATGCATGTAATATTTAACTATAAAGTAAAAGGCATTAAACTTTTAAGAATACTTAAAACATGGGGCCGGGAATATAACTCAGTGGCACAGCGACTGCCTGGCAAGCTTGAGGTTGTGAGTTCAATCCTCGGAAACCAAAACAAAACAAAAAAATACTTAAACATGCTATAGATTACAAACTAGATGTTTACAGTTAGAAAATAAAGTGAACCTTTCAGCCGGGCGTGGTGGCTCACGCCTGTCATCCCAGCACTTGGGAGGTTGAGACAGGTGGATCGTTGTGAGTTCGAGACCAGCCTGGGCTACAAAGTGAGCTCAAGGCCAGCCTGAATGGCACAGTGAGATCCTGTCTCAAAAACAGGGCTGGACATCTAGCTCAGCGGTCTAAGTGCCTGCCCAGCAATCGCAAGGTCGTGAGTTCAATCCCCGGTGCCACAAAATAAATTAAATAAATAAATAAGTGAACCTTTCATTACACTTAAAAGTTACATGAGTTAGAGAACCTGTTTCTGCCAACAAATGTTCACTGTGTATTTACCAAGTTTGCTTTAATCTTTTATATTGTAATCTCTTCTACTCTTATCCCAACTCAATTTTATGATTAATTGATTTTGTGCTAAATTCTTCCTCATAGAACTTCACAGCAATTCTGGGGATCTACAGTGGCTCGTATGGCTTGCAAGTACAGAAAATGTAACTTTACCTAGGTATCTGCCTTGTCCAAATGTCACAAGTGACAAAATGTTTTTCTGGTATATAGAAAGGGGTTCTTTATTAATTTTCTAGAAGTCAATTAAAAAACAAAGTTACCAAGTGATCATTCTGCACAGTAATCAGCATTTAACTTCAGTGCAACAGGGAAATCATCCTCCTACAAGACATCTAACCAAGTTTATCAACAACTTTTAATAAGGTGATTAAAACATAACTTACGAAGGAAGATCTTTGGCAGCTCTTAAGCCCCAACCTTTCTTTTCTGTAAGTATAACTTCCACATCTGCATGCTGCTTTCTCTGAAACCGTCTATTGGAACAATAATCCCCATTTGGACATCGAGAAGAACTGAAATAAGAAATAGGTGACGGTAACTGATAAAGACAGGTACACTGCTAGAGAATGGAAAGGCAAGTTAATGATATACTATGAAGGGCTGTGAATACAAGTTAAATTTGAACCTAATTCTGAAGGCAACAGAGAACTATTAAAAGCTTGAGTATGGAAATTACATAAAGAGGGCTGGGGATCTAGCTCAGCGGTCTAAGCACCTGCCCAGCAAGTGCAAGGTCGCGAGTTCAATCCCCGGTGCCAAAAAAAACAAAAAAACAACAAAAAAATTACATAAAGAAATTCTACATTTCAGATCTGTTTAACAAAGTTGGCAAGAAAACCTAGAATGGAGTAGAAACTAGGGCAGCATTATCAATTTAGAACAGTGTTATCTCCACTTAACAGCTGTACTGTCATCTCTGTATTTTGAATAAAGTTATAAAAAAATGCTTTCTCTGTTTTACTTTTTTGAGATATGTCTACTTTATTTCTGTAACACTATATGATGAACCAAAACAAAAACTGAGCTTTTAGGGGAGGGGACCTTCACCAACATTTAAAATAAGGTACCTACACTATCACCTTAATATTTTTTCCATATAGAAACACAAACTTTTCAACCAGGCCTGGTGGTGCATGCCTGTAATCCCAGCACTTGGGAGGGTGAAGCAAGAGGATCGTTGTGAGTCTGACACCAGCCTGGGCTACAAAGTGAGCTTAGGCACAGCGAGACCCTGTCTCAAAAAGACAAGGGCCAGGAATTTAGCTCAGTGGCATCAGCGCCTGCCTGGCAAGCATTAGGTCATGAGTTCAATCCCCAGTGCAGGGGTGGGACACACAAACTTTTCATTGATCAGACTGTTTACAAAAAATGCATCAAATTTTATTTTGGCACCTTGCTGGGGATTGAACCCAGGGCCTTCCACACATTAGAAAAATACTCTGCCACTGAGTGTTACTTCCCTACCCCTTACCAAGTCTTTTTAATGTGAAGATGTTTATCATTTAAAAAATTTAAACTGGTCGTGGTGGTACACATCTATAATCCCAGCACTGGGAGAGATCTCCAAGAATTCAAGGCCAGCCTGGGGCTACATAGTTGAGTTCAAGGATAGCCTGAACTGTGTAGTGAGACCATGTCTCGAAAAAAAAAATTTAGTAGGTATGCATAGCTCTGATTAGGTCTAATTAGCAAATTCAAGAAAGTACATACAGTATGAATAAAGAAGAAAATATCTACCTATGTTGGCACAGGCACTAAAATTTTTCTGAAACTACAAACAAAAGGATTAAGGTTTGGGAGATGAAGACATTTCATCTTTACACATTTTTGATGCATTAAGAGAGTTTTCCCTCATTTTGTAGTGAAAGCTAAATACCAACATTTACTTCCCACAACACAAACACTACAAGAGAAAAAACGGGGAATGAATAAAAATTAGTTTTATTAGCTGGGCGTGGTGGAACAAACCTGTAATCTCAGTATCTGGGAGGCTCAGGCAAGAGGATCATTGTGAGTTTGAGACCAGCCTAGGCTACAAAATACAAAGCGAGGTCAAGGCCAGTCTGAACTGCATAGTGGGACCTTGTCTCAAAAGGACAAAAAAAAAAAAATTAGTTTTATTATATTAGTATTAGTAACAAGATTGTATAAAGCACTTACAATGTGCAAGGTACCATGATACAATGTATAAAGCAGGGGAGATTTATCTCTTTATTAATGTTTTCTATTATACACTAGAGATTTTATAGCTCATAAAAACTGATCCATAAGTAGGAAAAAGGTTCAATTTTATTCATTCATAATTGTTAATATTTACTAACATTTAATAGAAGAGTTGATTAAAAACAGAGCATTCTAATTTACTTACCATTCAATCATTAGGAGACGATTGAGACAATCTTCCCCACATGCTATTTCACCTTGAGCCCTTTCGTCTTTGGAAAGAGGCGTACACTCACATTGCATTCGCTTAATGTCCCGGTGGGATTTATTCTTCTTTCTGTTGAGTAAAATTTCATCAAAAATTGTTAAATAAATCTCCTGGAGCTAACATATATTTATGAGATATTAATGAGATTATCTAACATTAATTAATGTTATAATAAACATTTAACATTATATAATATTATTGAACATTAATAAACTTAATGAGATATAACACATTAATTTTACATTTAATTCTCACACAGCAAAGGCAAGAAAACATCTAATCACTAGCACCTGTAAGACTAAAAACTCTAAGAACTACTTTGTGAAAAAATAACAGATGTAACCTTAACCTTAGCAGATGGGAGGACAGAATGAGTTCGAATCTATCATTCTACAATGTACTCCTTTTCTCCTAGTTCTGACTCGGCACACTCAGCTAAGCCCACATTCTGGGCAGTTTCAAGTGTTAAAAGTCATATTAAGTTCAGAAGAAAATTGGAATTCATTGAGTTTCAAATAATGACATAGGTGGTTACAGTTTAAGAATCAGATCTCTAGCTGGACATGGTGGCACCCAGCACTCTACGAGGCTGATGAAGGAGGATTACAAGTTTGAGCCCAGCCTAGGCAACTCAGAAAATCCTGTCTGAAAATAAGGGGGGGTGGAGGGTTGGAGGTGTAGTTCAGTGCAAAGGCTCTGGATCCAATCCCCAGTAGTGAAAAAAATAGAAAAATGAGACCTCACAGAGAACAAATAATTATTGAAGTATGAAGCTAAATTTTTAACTAAGAGATTTAAGAGTTTGACTCAAATCTTTTAAGAGAATCCATTAGTACTGTCACACTTACATAAATCTGTTTAAAAGAAAACAATGATTGTTTTCAAACAAAGAATCACTAGAGCCCAGGAGTTTATGGTCAGTATGGGCAACAGAACAAGCAAGACCTCATCTCAAATGAACGACTGAAAATTTAAAATAATAATAACATACTTTAGAGGCAAAACTTTCTCAATACAGACAAATGTAT
>RJWT010001731.1:0-45615 GCA_004365215.1 Cuniculus paca
CTTAAATTTTGTATCTTTGAAGCTCGCAGGTTAAATTTATTATATTTTAAAATCACATTTTTTAAGTTAGTAAAGGCATATCACTCTTCTAGGCACACAGAAAAGGCTGTTTACTCTTAATTAATATATGTAAGGCACAAATGCAAATCATTCCCCTACTAGCTGCTGAGATGTAAATAGCAGTTGCTGCAAGCTAAATTTAATCTCTGAAGGGAGGGGGTACTCTAATCTAAAAATCCACTGAAAAGCTTAGGGAGAATTCCTAGTCTACCAGCAGAGAAATAAGTATGATAGATAAGTGAAGATTTTCTGTGGTCATGAGCCAATGTCTACTGAAGAAACTTTTGAGGGACCAGAGAGTCACTCTGGCCGGGATTCTCAGCAGTTCTCTGTTTCTTTTGACCCAGATAACCAAAGATCACTCTCCAGAAAGGAATCCAGCTGTCTGTCTGGTCAACATTCCATTGATTCCATTGGCCACTGGCTTCAATGGGGATTCACCAGATACTGGGGAAACCTGTCCTCTGCTTTGAAGGGTGGCAGCTGCTCTAAGAGCAATTATTAGCTGGCAGAGTGACCACCGTTTGTCAAGGTTCTATAAGGGATAGTTAAAAGCCTGAGCAAGATTGTTACCTAAAGTCCACAACTTGAAAGGTTGGAGAACCTCCCTAGTCTAAATGTGTTCAGGTCCCATAAGTGTGCTGCTTTTGGAAATAGCTCCTTCTGGAGGTTCTTTCCACTATGTCTCAGGTCAATCTCCACAAGAGATTGTGCCCAGAACACTAAGCTGGGACATGGCTCTTATGTGTGTTCTCCTGGACGGGCAGAATTCCAATGTCTCATCTGACCCAGAGACGGGGTATGTGTCCTTCATCTAAGATGACTTCCCTGTCTTCGGCGTTAGCAAACGCTCATTTTCTATGGGCTTGACTTAGGAAAAAAGGTAGGAACTGTCTAGAGTCTTTTCTGATTTTACATGCCTCTATAAGGAAAGTACAAAGTGAGGGAGATGCTTAGAAGTAGAGTCAAAGAATGGAAACTGAAGCAGAACAGGCTTGACATTTCCCCTAGAGTGTAGAGGAGGATCAGAATCAGTCTGTCTCAGTGAAGCCTCACCTCCAAGTCTTAGAGACCGGCCACCAGCCTAATGCCATTTAAATGGTGGAAGGAGTCCCGGTTTTATTGCAGGCATGTATATTTTTTGAATCTGGGCTAGATTTAAGAACTATTCTACTAACAGTTCCCTCTAGCGCTACTATACAAATATCATCAAGCAAAGAGTACCAGTAAATTTAGCCACCAATTTAAATGCAACATGTACAAGAACAAAATAATAAAATATCCCATAAAAGAAATATCATAACCTTCCCATGTTTTAACTTAGATTTACCGTTATTTTAACAAAACTATATTAAGAGACAAGGCAATTAAAAACAATAGGCAAAAACAGATCACAAGCAGTTATCACAAGTAATTATAAGCAACTGGCAGAGACAAACCAAAATTTGAAGCATAAAAATTATGTTACCTAAACAAGTCCCAGTCCAGAGTCTATGAAACAAAGTCAACTCTTACCTCCGTCCAACGATCTCGGTGGAAGACCTCCAAATGATACAGGGGAATGAAACTCCCAACCCACTATGTCTGGTACGGAGTTCGTGTTCTCTAAAATCGAAGAATGAATTTTAGGAACAACGGAGGTTAAGAGCAGAATATATTTATTGGGAGAAAGAAAGAAAGCTTCTGTCAGAGGGACAGAAGGGGTCCCGAGCGGGTTGCCCCCCAAGTCCTATTCTTACTGGCATAATTATGGTATTTTAAAAAGGAATAACTTTGAAAAAATTTTTCCCTTTCTGTAGGTTGCCTCTTTACTCCACTTTGACAGAGAGCTGCTGTCTAGAATATATAAGAAACTCAAAAAAATTACACTCCCCCAAAATAAGACCCAAACAAACAAACAAAAAAAAGCAACTAAAACAGAACTTCTTAGAAGTAAATGGCCAAAAAATAAATAAATAAATGTTCAACATTTCTAGCCATTAGTGAAATGCAAATTAAAACAATACTGAGTTTCCATCTTATGCCACAAAGGATGGATATTATCAAGAAATCAAGGAGCAAATGGTGAAGAACTTGCAGGGAGAAAAGGAACCCTTTCACATTGCTGCTAGAAATGTAAACTAGTACAATCACTGTTGAAATCAGTATGGAGATTCTCAAAAAACCTGAAACTAGAAATTCCATTAGAGCCAGGTGTAGTGAAGCATGGCTATAATCACACTTGGGAGGCTGAGGCAGGAGAATTGCTGTAAGTTTGAGGCCAGCCTGGGCTACATAATGAGTTCAAGGCCAGCCTGAACTACTTGGAGAGACCCTATCCCCCACCCCAATCCATTCGACCCAACTATCTCCTTTCATGGTGTCTTCCTGAAAGATATATTGCAGAGCATACCCATGTTTATAGCAGCACAATTGGTCTTAGCTAAATACTGGAAGCAGCCTATAAGTCTATCAACAGATGAGTGGATAATGATAGTTACATACAATGAAGCAGTGCTTTGCCATAAGAAAAGGATAAACTTGAGTCATTTCGAGGAACACAGATGCACCTCAAGACCATAATTAGTGAAATCAATCATACACACAAGCTTAAATATTGCATGGCTTCCCTTATATGTGAAACCCAATGTACAAACAAATTAAAAAGAAAAATAAAAGATAATAGGAAAAAGGGAGCTAGATCTTTTGCAAATGGCAAGGGGACAAAGAGATGGAATGACAAGGGGTGAGGGAGTGGAAAAGGAAAGGTTAAAAAACATTTTTTTTTTGGTCTTTTTGAGACAGGGTCTCGCTATGCAGGTCAGGCTGGCCTTGGGCTCACTTTGTAGCCCAGGCTGGTCTCAAACTCCAAACAATCCTCCTGCCTCAGCCTCCTGAGTGCTGGGATTACAGGAGTGTGCCACCACGCCTGGTTAAGAAGGTAAAAATTTTAAAAACATGAGCAAAGGAAAACATGGAAACAAACTTTTGTAAATGGGGAGGGAAGGAGAGGTTGAAGACAGGAGAATGAAAAAAAAAAACCCAGGATATATCATGTATAGGTATAATTCTCTATGATGAATGTGATTATGTACACCTAAAATGTTCCAATAAATCTAATGGAAGAAAAAATGTAAGATGGAGGGAGAGGGAAACAAGAAATGATGAAAAGATGTGTCAGGTACACATACCAACATCCATGTTGAATGTAACTATGTACCGTAACAAATACTAAGAAAAACAAAAATTAAAAAAAAAAAAGTAACTTTCAAATTCAGCTCAATGCAGCCTTGTAAGCTTTTATTATTTGATTTCTTGATGGCCATTTTTTTCTGGGGTAAGATGGAATCTCAGTGTTTTAATTTGCATTTCTCTAACAGGCAGTAATACAATTTCTTCATGTATTTATTGCCCACTTGTACTTCTCCTGTGAAGTGATTATTTGCCCATTTTTTTATTGGGTCTCATTTTGAGGCAATCTAGTATTTTGGAGCTCTTTATATATTCTAGGTATTTTGTGGTACTTGGGATTCAATGTAGGGCCTTTGCACTGAGCTACATCTGCTATTTTTGGTTTGTTTTTTTGAGACAGGGTGTCACTATCTAGTTCATGCTGACTTTGAACTCACTATTTAGCCCAGGCTGGTCTCCAACTCACCATGATGATCCTCCAGCCTCAGCCTCCCAGGTGCTGGGATTACAGGCATGCGCCACCACAACCCGCTTTTCCGCTTTTTAAATTCTCAGAGGGTACTGCTAAGTTTCCCCAAGTGGCCTCAAACTTGTGCCTCCTGCCTCAGCCTCATAAGTAGGTGGAGTTACAAGCATGCACCACCAAACCTGGCCAAGGCTGAGTTTTGTATCATGAAGTCCAGTGTTTATCCATGTAGCTAGCTACTACAGTTGAAATAAAAAATATGGTTTCTCAAATTAAAAATTTTTGTGACTGTACGAACAGCTACTTTGAAGAAAATGAGACATGACAGAAATCCTGTTGCTTGCATTGTTCTGCTCTGATCTGCTTTGTTGTGTTTTATTCTTTAAAATAAAATATTTAAATTTCCTTTAAATTTAGTTCTATGCAGTTAAGTTCCTGAATACAACTGAAGTTTTTCTATAATCAGTTTCCTGATTATTAAGTTGTTCACTTGGTCACTAATATGCTACTGAGCATATCTACTATTATTTATTAGTTTTTGAAACAGGGTCTCACGACATAGTTTGGGCTGGCCTTGAACTCACAGCAATTGTCCTGCCTCGACTCCCAAGTGCAGGGATTATAGGTGTGCACCACCATGCCCAGCTAACAATCCATCAGTAAAACCTAATTAAACTAGTTTTGAAATAAGTATGTCACAAATTTAAAATACACCATAGAAATTACACACATGCACACACACAAATTTTTGCAGTACTGGGTATTGAACCCAGGACCTTCACATGGAAATAATATTCCCAGCCCTTTTTGAGATGAGGTCTAAGTCACTAAGTTGTCCAGGCTGGTTGGAACCTGTGATCCTCCTGTCTCAGCCTCCCAGGACACTGGGATTACAAGGCATACACCATCATACCCAGCACTTTCACTATCTGATATAAAATTTACAACATGCCCTCTTCCAGGAATGACATTCATATGCTAAAGAAAGTGTAAAAGCTACAATTCTGTTTTCCTTCTGAACTAGAATTTTAAATCCAGAAGTGAATTACTTATTTGTGGTTCTGAAAGCTGGTTGCGATTTACTGTTTTACCTTGAAATATAAAACTACTATAAAATTTTTCTTCTCAGAGAGGTCTTGCTATGTTGCCCCTGCTGACCTCAAATTCCTGAATTCAAGCAATCTTCTTGCCTCCTTATTCAACAGGACAACAGGTGCACTGTCACAACCAGGTAAAAATTTTAAAGTCCTAGAAATTATGGAATAGTAGAACATCAACATCTTCTGAATAGGTAAAAGCTTTTATATTACTTTTTTATTTTGCAAGAAAATAAATTATACAACTTAAAAAATAAAATCCAAAAATTAAGCAGTTCATCAAAATATTTCAGCCTACTGCATACAGAAACTGCTACCATTGTGAATTGTACAGCATTATCATCCAGTATGTAGTGGCACACATTCAAAGATCACATAAACCACGTGAGGAGAGATTACACCTTAGAAACTCAAATTTGCTCAGCGCTCCAGATAACATATACTGTAGATGACAGGCAAGCTCTCATGTATTATTTATTTCACACACATGACCTTGGAAGAATTTATAACACAGTATCCCAGTCTTTTACATGAAAATAGAAAAACCAGCTTAAATTTATGATAGCAAATCTTTCTGTAAAACTAGCAAACCTTTCACTCAAATCCAATTTTAAAAATTTGTCCTTTAAGCAGGGTTACTGACATATTACTGCGAACAATGAAAAATATCTTTTTAAGTACTAAGGTCATATTCTATTAAGTGTAATAAAAAGTAAAAATAAGAAAGCTAACATGTCATTTTTGGAAATTTTAGCATTTATGTAAAAATAAGAGCCAGAGAATTAAGCGGGTTGGTAGAACTCAGGGACCCCACCCCCCACAAAAAATGTAAAAATTGGAAGACTTCAGAATTTTTGTTACAATCTCATTAAATCATTGAAACAATAATATTAATATTTATCTCATTAAAACCATCAAAAATGTCATATATTTTCACTTCGTAAATTTTGTTTCATGTCTATTTACTATAGCAATGAGATGGCAACAAAAAGTTATTTTCAGACAGTTCCATCTTTAAATCAGAAGATAAGTGTTCAAGACTTAACCTCTAGCCAGGCATGGTGGTATATGCCTGTAATCCCAGCACTTGGGAGGCTGAGGCAGGAGGATAGCTGTGAGTTCAAGGCCAGCCAAGGCTACACAGTGAGTTCAAGGACAGCCTGAACTACATAGTGAAACCCTGTCTCAAAACAACAACAAACCAGGCTGGGGATCTAGCTCAGTGGCCTAAGCGCCTGTCTGGCAAGTGCAAGGTTGTGAGTTCAATCCCCAGTGCCGCAAAAAAAAAAAAAAAAAAAAAAACCAAACCAAAACCAAAACCAAAAACAAAAAAAAAGAGAGAGAGAGAGAGAGAGAAAGGAAGGAAAGAAGGAAGGAAAGCAAGCAAGCAAGCAAGCAACCTCTGAGGAGTCTTCCTGCAACACTACTCATAAAAAAGGGGCTCTTTTTTTTTTTTTTGGTCTTAGGAGTTTTTCTTATAACTATGTGAGGTTTCATTCCTGCTCAGATAATGCTAATTTTTTAAGTGCACACTGGAGAAAGAGACCTGATAAGGAATACTGTGATTCTGTACCTTTAGCAAATTACTAGTTAAAATTATTTTTTCAGACTCATTTTTTTTAAATTAGCAAACATGTCAAAATATCTTTAAAGAAAATTCAACAATGGTATAGGCACAATGTCAATACAATGGTTTTCATAAACACCAAAAATTAAACTTTTGTATACATAATTTTTAAAAATGATGAAACTGTAAGTCTACAGCATTGGCTGCTGTTCAACCCCTCAAATACAATTACGACATAATCCACTACTTAAAAATTTATGAAATTTAATAGAAAACTTTTGCTATAGATTTAGCGTTGCTCACTTTGCATTAAATTTGCCTTTCAGAATCAAAAACACCATGGCTCTCATTCTTAAATGACCAAAAAGAGAGATCAGAAATGCCAAAGAAGTTCTAATAATAATTATGGTTTAAAAAACAAATCTTACAAATTTTTATAAAAGGCCTATAATTTTTCCTATTGTTTCTTCCTTTGGCTTTCTTGTATCAGGACAAGCAAATGCCAATACAAAGCTATTTGTGAGACATAATTTATCCACTGTTAACGGTCATCCAATTAGAGAAAATAAACACTAATTTTAATTCATCACAATATGTTTGGTCTATAATTCACACATGCTATCTTAGAAGTGCAAGGTTATAAATTATCAACAAAATTCCAATTTCTATGAGTTTCAGAACAAGCATTTGACTACATGACCAGCAAAACCTTAAATGTTTTATTTTAAATTTGCTTTCCTTCTTTTCAGCAGGAAGCATACAATGCTTCTTAGATTGGTGGCACATTCCATGAAAAAAGGTTCTTCCGAGCACTCTGCGATGATATAATACTGTACGCTTTCCAGCAATCTTATTTCCTGCTTTCTTCAAAACCATACTTTCAAATATTACTTGACATCAAAAAGATAAAAAATAATTAAGAAAATTTGAAACATGCACCACAATAAATAAAAATCCATATTGAGCCATTTTGTTTTCCCAATGGGGAATACAATTTTTCTTTTTCAGTTGTTCAAGTTCTCAAGTCCTAAAATTTCCACTGCTCTGGGTATTGTTGTCAACAACTATTAAGTTGCTGCTTTGGATTGACTGAAAGGAACAAGGTAACTGTTGCCTTCTGAACATTTTTTAAATGTTTATTTTTAAAATATATAAATATATATGTACATATTTGGCAAGTTTACTGCTCATGTTAAGATTACAACATCTTTGCTTATGCTTTTCAGGTCTTATGTTGGGGTTTCTCTCTTCCTCCTAGGTTACTCATAATTATTATTTTTAAAAGACAATGCTTTTCTTTCCAGAAACCTGAGGCTGTAGATCCCTAATCATGAGACTTCAAAATACCAAAATAGTTCTATGTTACAGATTAAGAGATCAGTCCCATAAATGTATTGTCAGAGCAGATTTCAGCATTGTTTTCAATTAGATATGGCATAATAAATATTAGGTATATAAAGATTAAGTGTGTTAGTGAACACACTTAATATGTTTGTTTTGCTATTCTGACTGTGCAGTCATGACTTCCCTGTGCTTGCTTAGATGGCACAGATACTAAAATTGGAACCACAATGACCTCCCTATCTCCATAATTTTTCTCAAACAACTGAAGCAACAACATGAGCTTCACTTTCAAACAAGCTCTCCAGCCATATAAGATTTTAAAAAACTCATCATTTAGTAACAAATAACTAAAGCAGCAGTTTCCTGCTTAAAAAAATTTTGCAAGTTAGAAATACTTAATACCATCTTTTAGGTCACCATTAAAATCCAGTTATAATGCTGAAGCAGTGTTCAAATAATTTGATGCTGTGAAACTTATCTTCTCACCTACATCTGCCCTCTCCCAACGTTGTGTTGACCAGCTCACTGTCTTCATCACAAGAAGCCACGAGTGCTACTTCTAGTTTTAATTGCATTTTTTAAAAAACAAAGATAACAGCATTTTTCAGTGCATGAATATCTGAATATCCTTCCTTGTGCAAGTACATTTTTTAAAAAGGAAAACCAAAAGAGAGAAAAGCAACAAGAACCCCGCCCTTGCCCTTCCCATTGTACTTTTTCCTGGTGGGTAAAAATCGAATTTACTTTTAAAAGTTCATAATGGGCTCTTCATGAATGCAAGTTTCTCCACAAAACAGCATGCTGTTACTGAGTGTGCAACATGAAGGGAATGCCATCATGCTAACTAGTGTAACTGGCAAAACGAGAGTCGTTTTGTAAAGATAAGGCAGAGATTTGAATATTTATGTAATCAAAGTCCAAATAAACTTTTCTTCAGCTCAAACTGTGACAACTTTCTGCCCAAGCACTCCAAAATCTGTATTCTTAGTCTTGTCCGTGATATTCAAAATTATGCCATGTATATGAAAGTGTTGATATCGGATTCATCTCTTCTGATGTATTTGTGCTCTATTAGCCATTCTATTTGCTCTTTTATCATTTTCTTTTGTGGTAAGAACATATTTTTCAAAATTTCTACTAATTCAGTCTGCAGCTGAGCATTACTAATTTTCTTTCTCATTTTCATTATTTGTATGATAGCTTCCTAAAAGAAAAAATAAAAGGAAAGAGTATTAATACAGTAAGTAAAGCAAAATGAGAAGTGACTTTTTTATGTATCATCCTCTATCCAACATCTATCAAAAATGAAAAACAATCACTAGGGGATTAACATGAGTATTTACACAACAAATAAAAATATTTTTTACTCCTACAAAAGAAAATCTGATTATAGAGGTTTTGAAAGTAAGGAAAATCAAAATTACCCATAACCCTGCTGAAAGAAAGCCACATTTAATATTTGGATACATTTCATTTTTTTCCATATCATGCACATTTTATTTATTTATTTGTTTGTTTCTCTTTTTGAGAAAGGGCCGCACTCTGCAGGGTGGCCTCCAACTTGCAGTGATCCTCCAGTCTCAGCCTCCTGAGTGCTGGGATTACAGGCATGTACCAACACGCCCAGCAATCATGTACATTTTAAAAAGTGATCTTACCTATGAATACAAATGCATGTAATCTAGTATTGTGTTAAATATAAACTAAGATACAACAAACTCCAACACACAATTTTTCCCTTGAATTAAGTTTTTCCTTTATGTAGTTAATAGTAAACAGAAGACGGTGTCTGTTTTAAAATCAGTAAGTACTGCTGGGTGTAGTGCTGCACGCCTGCAATCCCAGCAGTCTGGATGCTGAGGCAGGAGGATTGCCTCAGTTTCAAGGTCAGCCTGAGCTACCTAGTGAGTTCAAGACGAGCCAGGATTGTACAGCAATATCCTGTATCAACCGACACCCCCCCCAAATAATTAAGTACCACTCTACATATTTACCAGATTAATAAATTATATACTATAGTATATTTAGTTTGCATTGATTTTTCAATTAAAAAAATTTTTTTGTTTTGGTCTTTTTGAGATAGGGTCTCGCTATGCAGCTCAGGCTAGCCTTGAGCTCACTTTGTAGCCCAGGAGTTTGCTAGGCAAAATAGAAGGGAGGATGTTAGGCCATGTGTGATTATGAGGGCTGTTGCTCGAACTTGCAACAATTCTCCTGCCTCAGCCTCCTGAATGCTGGGATTACAGGAGTGCACCACCACACCAGGCTTTCAGTGAAGTGTTTTTAACTGTCTAAAGGAATAAACATTTTCATTTAGGTCAATTTTTTCCAATGTTTTTCTTGGCAATTTCTTTAATTACTGTTAAGCTTGTAATAGAAGTTATCTGAAAACTACTAAACCTTTTCTTTCATCTTTTCCAGTACAAGCCAACTCTTTAGCCAACAAAAGGCATCTATCTGCCTTAGTAGAGATTACACTCTGTGATAAAGAAAATGTAAAAAAAGGAAAAGAAGAAATACAGTTGGTTCTCTGCATCCCTGGATCCCACAGCCACAGATTCAACCAACCTTGAACCAAAAATATAGCTACTAGGCCTATGATGATTGAATCTGTACTGAACACGAAGGAAATTTTTTTCCTCAACATTTTTCCCTAAGTAATACAGTATAACAACTATTCATATAACATTTACTTTGTATTAGGTATTACATGTACTCTTAGAGGTGATTTAAAGCACACTGCAGGGGAAGTACAGACTATATTCAAATATGTTATCACTTTATATAAGGGATCTGAGCAACTATAGATGTTGGTATCTGTGGGAGGAGGGGTCCTGGAACCCATTACTGGTGGACACTATGGGACCACTGTATTTTCTTTTAACATTTAATATGGGACTTTGCTGGAATTAATAGGATTGGGAGCCATACACTATTTAACAGAAAAATTCCTTCAAGTTTACTGCATGACAATTTCTTTACCGGCACTGCAAGGTCAACTGAATTCCTCTTTCACTCTCAACATAACCAAATACCAAGTTCTTTTTTTTTTTCCCCCCAGCACTAAGCAAGTTCTTGAATACAGATCATAAATAATTTATGTCACAGGTACAGACAGGAAGAAAGAAGAAGGAAAGTCTGTTTTCCTAGGCACTTGAAGGAACCAGGGAAGGAGGATTAACAGGGAGGAAGAGAATTCTAAAAGTCCCAACTTCTCTTCTGGCTTTGATAAAAATGGAAATGGTGGTTGTGCTAGAGGAGCTAAGAGGAAAACAGCACAGGGTTTCTGGCCCTGAACCCTGTTTCATATGCTGGAGGACTCTACAGAGAAGGGTGGTATGCTGGAGAAAATCTACCCAAACTTCCTGAATCTTCCTCACTTCCCACATGACATACAGATTAGAGATAAAGGACGAAGTCAGGAACTGCAGCAGGGAGACAGCCACAACAGGAGCAGGCAAAAACAACAGTGTGCCATGTTGGCCTAGGGGCCACACATCAGATGGGGCAGGCTCAAAGTACTCAAAGGTTCAGTAAGAGCCAAGGAAAGGTCAGAGAAGAGGTCACGTGGCCCTTAGCAACTGGGGAAAAATAAAACATCTTAAATTTGTTTGCTACAGACAGCACCAGATACTAACAGAAAGCCAAAATCCCAAGGGGACAGATATACCACTCCATGGCTACCAAAGAGCAAGAACCCAGGACACTATAAATATTGTGTGGATGTGACAATCCCTTCAGTGTCAGTACAAGGGCAAGTAAGTTCCTCTCACCTTCAGTACAGATGCCATCTATGAAAATAGTACACAATAGGGATGGGTTGCATAGGATCAAGAAATAAAAAAAAAGACGCGATTATACAAAGAGCTTAGATTACTGGATTGGACAGAACTACTGATCACTTTCAGACAAAAGAACACTTTTCTGTGCAACTTATAGTATTACTATACCTGCTATCCTGGTAAACACCATGACTCATTAGTCCGTCTGTAATTTATCTTGATACACCATAAACTAGGAAAAAAATTCTGATAATTTCCCCAAAGGGGAAATTTCCCAACACCTTTTCATTGAACAAGCATTCTCTATCCATGGGCTACAGAAAGTATCTTCTTTATTGCATTAAGTTCACTGATACTTAGTTCTGTTTATTCTCAACTAATGTTCTTGCTATATGGTTTCATTTTTATAGAAATTTCAGTACATTTTAATGTTTAGCAGAGCCAAGTTTCTTCACCACAAACTCATTCACTTTTATTAAGTTTCTCAATCACTCTCATCTATTTACTTTGATAAAACTGAAAATTAATTTGTAAAATTTCAAAGATACTCTCAGTTGAATTGTTACACAAAACTTTGTGTATATGGTATTAATATGGAGGGAAAAAAATCAGTTGTTCAAGTTAGCCTTATCATAAAAGAAAGTGTTCTTTCACAGTGAGCCAAAGACGCCAGGCACAAGAGTACACACACTCTGATTCCATTTATTGAAGACTCCTAACAGGCAAAACTAAGCAACTGTGTTAAGAATGAAGCATGGCAGAGTAGAGGACTGGCTGAAGAGGAGACACGGGAAAATTACTGGAGTGATTAGAAACATCTCATTTTAACTGATGGAGACAGAGGTCTATTTACTCATCACAGCTCATTTATTTTTTATTTTTTATTTTTTATTTTTTTTCATACTGGGAGTTGAACTCAGGCTCTTGTGCTTGCCAACTAGGTGCTGTGCCACTGAGCTATATCCCCGGCCACAGCCGGGGATATTTATTTATTTAAAAGATAAATTTCTGATCCCAGCACTCGGGAGGCTGAGGGAAGAAGATCATTGCAAGTTCAAGACCAGCCTGGCCTACAAAGTGAGCCCAAGGTCAGCCTGAACTGCACAGCGAGACCCTGTCTCAAAAAGACCAAAAAAAAAAAAAAGATACATTTCTGCTGGGCACACGCCTATAATTCCAACTATTCAGGAGGCTGGGGCAGGAAGAATACAAGTGCAAGCCCAGTCTGAGCAACTTAGCAAGACTCTTGTTTCAAAACATAAAGGACTAGGTATAGCCATAGATCAGTACTCCCTGGGTTCAATCCCCACTGCAGATTGGTCTTCAACTTGTGGCAATATTTCCTGCCTCAGTCTCACAAGTACTAGGATTATAGGAGTGCACCACCATGGCCAGTGAATTTAAAACATTTTAACTAGAAAGGGTTGAAAAAAAACTAAACAAACAAAATGAACAACCAATCAAAAACCCCAAAACCTCAAGCTGGATATTTTTCTATATTCCTTTCAGAACTCAGTGAAAGTCTGTTCTATACAGGTTCTATTCACTATTTTAAAAAAAAGGTCAATGAATTTCATGGTTTCTCAGTTTATTTTCCTCTTCTTTACTACTACATAGAAAAATAAGTGGTTTTTATTTATTAATATTTTCTCTGCTACTTTATTGTATTATATGATCAACAAATTATGAAATAGGTTGATCTTTCCTCTGGTTTCAAATTTTATTGCAATAGTCAAGAGTTTTAAATATTAAATATAGCTAGATGTGGTGGCGCACTCCTGTAATCCCAGCAGTCAGGAGGCTGAGGCAGGAGGATCACTCAGAGTTAGAGACCAGTCTGGGCTACAAAGTGAGCTCAAGGCCAACCCAAAATGCACAGAGAGAGCCTGTCTCAAAAAACTACACACACACACGATAAATAAACAATAAAAGTAGAAAAACTTGGCTTGGGCTGGGGATTTAGCTCAGCAGCACAAGTGTCTAGCTGGCAAGTGTTGAGGTCATGAGTTCGATCCATGGTATTAAAAAACAAAAAACAAACAAACAAAAAAAAACCCTTGGCTTTTAAAAGACTACCTAAGCCAGGAATGGTGACACATTCATATAATCCCAGTACTTGGGAGGCTGAGGCAGAAAGACTGCTATGAGTTTGAGACTGGCCTGCACTAT
Source organism: Cuniculus paca (assembly GCA_004365215.1). Taxonomy (NCBI): domain Eukaryota; kingdom Metazoa; phylum Chordata; class Mammalia; order Rodentia; family Cuniculidae; genus Cuniculus; species Cuniculus paca. The sequence goes on from RJWT010001731.1 coordinate 13,657, forward strand.
AATAGTGAGACCCTGACTCAAATCCCCTCCACCAAAAACAAAAACAACAAAAAAACCCTATCTAAAGATAAAACAATCACAAAGTATCTAAAGATAAAATAATACTGATAGTACCAGTTCTAAAATACTTTTAAAGAAGGAATAAATGTTAGAGAACTGGTTCTAAATAAAGTAAGTTGCTTAACTGGACATTATAATGAAATTAACAAGTCTCAAAATTAAAAGCAATTATAAATAGTTCAATCCTATGACTGTCTATTCCTCAAACTCCCCATCTCTGCTCTAGTACTAGGGAAGGAATTCAGGGGTACTCTACCACTGAGATACATCTCCAACCCATTTCATTTTTTAAAAATTTTCAGAGTGTGTCCTGCTGAACTGCTCAAACTGAGCTAGAACTTTCAATCCTATTTCAGTCTCTCAAGAAACTAGGATTACAGATGTGTCAGCACACCTGGATAAAACCAAGATTTTATCCAACTAATAAATCAGTCTACTGAAGGATACTAGACCATATCACTGTTAGTGCTAAGAGAATTCCATCAATATGACTTTCAAATTTCAGTAAAATGAAAATTAGCTTTTTCTTATAAATAGATTGAATAGCTATATGTTTTTAAATTTAAATAAGGTTAAAGATAAGACAGAACATCAAGCTTTCAAAATTTAGACATTTTATCTGAGTATCACAAACCTGGGTTCTCAATATTCTAAGTTGAACTATTCCTTCATTCTCTTCTTCCCTCATCCTTTCTGTAGTGAGCTGTAAGCGTCCGATCAAGTTGATTTTACCCCTCTTCTGAACTTTTGCATTTTTTCTGTGAAAAATATTCAATCAAATATTTCACAGTGAATAATATATTTAATATACAGAAAAATTTAAAAAATTAACAGACTATTTAAATAACCAACACATAGCTTGGTTTAAAAGAAATTTTGATTTCACTCAAACACAACATCACCTGTTAATAAAATGAATATGCTAGCTGGGCAGGGTGGTACACCCCCATAATGCCAGCACTTGGGAGGCTGAGGCAGGAGGATTCCCTTGAGTTCTATGCTGGCCTGGGCTTTACAGCAAGTTCAATGCCAGTGTTATGGCTTGTGGTTAGATGTCTCCCCAAAGCCTCATGCAGTTACAGGTGGGGCTTTTTCAGAAGTGGCTGATCTGCAGTGTGTGACTGATTTATGGTGCCACGTTTGGATTAAACATGGATGATGATTACTAAATCAGTCCACTGACTGCTTTGGCACCCACCCTAATCCCAGTAACCTAGATAGAATATAAAAAAGGGGCAGAAAGAAGCTCCTAAGGTCCCTTGCTTGCCTGCTTGCCGTGGACTAATTCTTCTCTGAGATGCCCTCTGCCATGCCACCCTGCCTTGGAGGCAGTTGACTATGGACTGAAACCTCTATAAAGTGTGAGCCAAAATAAACCTTTTCTTCTTTAACTTTGAGTGTCAGGTATTTTGTCTCAGCAGAAAAAAAAAAAAAAAGTCACTGAAACAGCCTGAACTACATAGAGACCCTGTCCCAAAAAAACAAAAACCTAAACTAAAATCCCAATGCTTCTTATAATAACAAAACACTTATTGCCATAAAAATAATAAATTAAACAGTGGAGATAGATGGGTTGTAATTCAGCTCTATCTACCTGGTTCTTCAGAAAAAATATCCTCTGCCTGGATAAAGATGCTTTAGAGTACAAAAGAATGTTTACTTTAAAGGTGAAAAGCAATACAGTGTAATGTTAAAGACACCAAAAAAGTTATGAAAATTACTGTAAAGAATGAACCATCTCCAGGTCATTAAATTTGTTTTCCCTTTATTTTTATCCCTAGACGCTCTGCCCCATTGTGTTGTCTGGTCCTGTTCTACCCTCTTGAGTCCATTTTTTTTTTTTTTTTTTTTTGAGACAGACACTCGCTATGTAGTTCAGGCTGGCCTTGACCTCACTATGTAACCCAGGCTGGCTTCAAAATCAAGGGAAACCAGCTGCCTCAGTCTTCTGAGTGCTGCTCCCTAATATTTCTAGTAAAAAACTAAACGCATAAATTTAGAGTTATGATATTATAGTTATTGTTTTAAATATCATGTAAAGAAAAAAATTATTTTGCTAAAAAAAAAACACTAACATTCAAACCAGATATTTTTATTTTAAATCAACCAACATAAACCTTACATTAAACTGAACTCCTGGTTCACTGAGAAGAGGGTACCTTCTGTGAAGTCTTTGGGTGAGCTGACTTGAGGTTCGTACAATAAAACTTGCCGTTTGAGCTTTGGGAAAGCTACTAAAGACTGAAGAACAAAGAGAAAAAAAATTAGCACCTATAAACAGTATGGAATCCTAGATCAATTCTGCAAAAGGATTATAAACACAAATTTACAATTTAAACTTTTATTTTGTTCCTGTGTGACAATGATGTAAATGCGTTACGAAGAAAAAGAGGAGAAAAGACTTAGTTATGGGAAGTAATAAATGTTCTCTTTATGTTATGACAAGAAATTAGAATTGTTCACACAGGCCCATAGCAAACACCACTTGCCAGTTAAATGCTAGTTCTTTCTTCGATAAGAAATAATTTATTCTGGAGCCTCTAGTAAGTCTATAGAGGAGTAAAATGTAGCTGTAAGAAAGAAGCTAATGTATATATCTTATAAATACTCAAAAGGTCTAAAGCTCTCCTTCTTTCCTTCCTTCTTTTTCTTCCCTTCTTTCACCTCTCCTTTCCCTTTCCTCTCCCACTCCCACTCCCTCCCCTCCTTTCCTTCCTTGGACACTACTAGGGATTGAACCCAAGGTCTTTGCAGAATTATATCCCCAGCCCTTTTAGTTTTTTTTGAGACAGGGTATTAATAAATTATTAAATCGCCTAGGCTAGGCTTGAACTTTGGATCTTCCTGCCTCTCAGATTGCTAGGTTATAGGCATGCACCACCACATCCACGTAAGGTCAAAGTTTTCTAACTCTTAGATGTTTGGTTATCATAAAATCTTCAAGACACTCTCAGTATAAAAATTAAGTGTAGGGCCTGGGATACAGCTCAGTGGCACAGCACCTGCCTGGCAAGCACGAGGTCCTGAGTTCAATTCCAGATATAAAAAACAGAACAAAACAAAACAAAACAAAAACAATTAAGTGCAATGGATGCCTTCAGATTCCTCATAGGTAAATGTTTAAATACTGTACCAGCTCAGTGTCTCTCTCTTTCTATACTGGTGCTTATCTATTTTCACTTTCTTTTTTCCCACAAATATCTCATTATTGTGTTTTTCTTGGTTAAAAGTTAGTTTTTTTTTTTTTGTTTTTTTTTTTTTTTGTGGCACCGGGGATCGAACTCACAACCCTGCGCTTGCCAGGCAGGCACTTAGGCTGCTGAGCTAAATCCCCAGCCCTTGTCTTTTTGAGACAGAGTCTCGCCTTGCTGTTCAGGCTGGCCTTGAGCTCATTTTGTAGCCCAGGCTGGTCTCGAACTCACAACAATCCTCCTGTCTCAGCCTCCCGAGTGCTGGGATTACAGGCGTGCGCCAACAGGCCCGGCTCGGTTAAAGATAATTTTGAGAAGGTTAAGAATTTAAAAGTTTACAGCAGCTGGAGTATAGCTCAGTGATAGATGCCTAGCACATGCAAGGCCCCAGGATTTGATCTCTAGCACTCTCCCAATTATAAGCCAATCACGTATTACACTTCTCTGAGAAGACACAACTTTGAAAATACAATAAATAAAACAATCAAACAAACCCATAACGTCCTTCTAAGTTCAGCATCAGGGAGTTCAGTTGCAAGTTTCAGATTTTCAAAGCTGATTTTTTCTCTGGGTCGTTGGTTCCATGCAAACAGCACAGCCAATTGAAATGTAGTCACCTCCAAATCATATTGACCTACTTCATTCTTAAATGTTATCTGTAAGAGGTTAAATAAAAATTAATGATTAGTAATTTGTTCATAATAATTACAGTCTATCTAAAATACTTGATGAGAGAATATGGGAAAAAGACTGCTGTCTTCTAATAGCTGTTTTTCTTTTCTTACATTGTGTTATGGTTTGTGTCTAGATGTCCCCCTAAAGCCTCATGCAGTCATAGGTGGGGCTTTTCAGAGGTGGCTGGATCTAGAGTGTGTGATGTTGGGGTTGATTCCTGGTACAATGCTACAATTAAGGGTACTAGGATTAAGGGTGTGAATGCAGGCAGGTAACCTGGATAAGATACAAGGGACAGAAATAGGTTTGGTGCTTGCTTGCTTTTGCTGTCTTTTGTCCACCATGAACTATTTCTCCTCTTTGACACCCCTCTGCAATGCCGTCCTGCCTTGGAGCCAGCCAATTAGGAACTGAAACCTCTGCAAACTTTTAGCTAAATAAACTTTTCCTCCTTTAACTTTGGGTGTCAGGTATTTGTCTCTGCAACAAGAAAAGTAACTAAGACAGATGGTAATAAAAATTTTAGCAGACTTCAATGATTTATCTCCCAGCTTTCCATGCAGCAAAGTATGGCCATGTGACTGAATTCTATCCAATGTGATACAAGTGAAAATGACAGAGAAAACTTCTAGAAGACTCCCTTAAGTATGATGGTATAACTTGAGGACTATGTCCAAACAATTTCATATAATACATCTATTATTCCTGTTTAACAAAAATACTAATATGTTTAAGTAATCCTTACTTGGAGTCTTTCTACTTTCACCCAAACCAACAGCTGAACTAATGTATCTATCATCTACTTACAATTCCATTTGACATGAGATGATGCCAATGTAATTTTCTACCACTATGATTTTTTTTGTAAAATTCTTCCACTTCAGGTATCAAATCCTCCAGTTCAGTAGGAAGTGAGACAAAGACTTTTTCAGAGCTTCTTGACCAGGCACCAGCATTCAGAATTTTTATATTAACAGAATCAGCTAAAGATAAAAATATGAGAAAATACAAAATATAAAAAATCTTGACAATGGATAAAACTCAAAATAAATAACAGGTTAAATGTTGGTGAAGAATAATCAGGCTCTAAAAATTTTATCAGAAGTGTTCTTTTGTTTCAAAATAAGGATTTGCAAATGTAACATTCTGCTTTACCAGCTGTCTCTAAAGAATGTGAAGTTCCTAATGTCTCTAGATCCATGACTGCTGACAATTATTTTTAATTGCTGAAAAACAAAGGTATTCTTTTTTTAAACAATAAAATACACGCATCTATGTAACTCTAAAATAATACCTGGTAAAGCCAACTTATTATTTTTGTGCATTTCCTTGAAAGCTTGGTTCAAATCTTCAGATACTTTTATGTCCTGAAACATTCTAGCAAGCTTGTTTACATAATCTGCTGGCATACCAACTTCCTACAGAAAACAAAGACAGAAGAGATAATAAATGTATAATCTGATGTACTACTAGGAAAAAACTGTTAGGTGCTTTTGTTCAAAGTTTTTCTTCTCTCCTTTTTTTATTGAAGTATTTATAGTCTAACACTGATTACAATTTTTAGAAATGAAATAGGAGAGATAGTACAGGTAGTTTTGCTTTGCACAATTCTGGTATACACAGATTTCAATTACCACAGTATTGCTAACATCAGTTCCAAAGAACACAGCACAACTTCCGTGGCTACTCTATAATAAAAATATTTGCATAGAGTAAATATTTAATTTCTAACTCGTGGGCCCAGACTAAGACAAAATAATAGATTCACCAGCCTGGGGGTATAGTTCAGTGGTAGAGGTGCATGTCTAGCATGCACAAGATCCTAGCAATACAAAAAGAAACAGGGATACGACATAGCTCAGTGGCATAGTGCCTGCCTAGCAAGCATGAGGTCGTGAATTCGATTCCCAGTACAAAAAAAAAAAAAAAAAAAGGAAGCACATCGTGATCAGTTACCAAAGATAATTTATTTGAGTGATAGCTTGAGATATAAGTTACCTACCATGAGATTCATTTTTTGAATCAGACTGTTCATCCTTTAAAAATATATCAGCGATAGATTTTAGTATATTCAGAGTTGCAAACCAATACCATTATCCAGCGTTAGAATAGTTTCATCCCTCCAAAAAGAAACCCTGTTTTTATTTGCAGGAACTCTCTATTTCCATTCCCTACCCCACTTCCTGCAAATCACTAATGCTGTCAGGAAAGCAGGGCATGGCGATACACACATATATAATCTTAGGGTGAGACAGAAAGATCATCACATTTGAGGCTACCTAGGTTACACAGTTCAAGGGCTGAATGATAAAGTGAGACCCTGTCTCAAAAAAAAAAAATTCATCATGAAATGTCTATGACCAGAGCTGAAAGAAAACTTACTTTGGTCAATTATAGTAGTTATTATTTCTCAACATCAAAAGAATTCACCACCTCCCATTCCCTTTATACAGTATGGGAATGAAATCTATGGTCTTCACATTGAGCTATATCCTCAGTTTTCTTCAGTATGTAAACCGTGGTCTGACCTCATACTCATTCTGTAACCAAGGTTAGCCTCAAACTCTTGATTCTCCAGCGTCAGGATTCTGAGTAGCTGGGATTACAGGCATGAAACACTGCATTTGGCTTATCTGTGGATGTGATTGGTGTTTTACTAATGACTATTAACACTGAGCTATATCCCCATTCATTCACTGGTACTAGGGATTGTACCAAGAGCCTTCACAGTAAGCCTTAGACTTTTTTAAAATTTGAAGACAGGGCCTTATTAAATTGCTAAATTGCCCAATCCTTCCAGAATGCTGAGACACAAGCATATGCCATCATGACTGGTGATGCGCTTATTGGCCATTTGTGTATGTTCTGTAAGGAAATGTCATTCGAATCTTTTGCCCATTTTTAACTGAAGTACTTGTCACTTTATTGTTATATTTTAAGAGCTCATTAGATATTCTAGATATAGTATCAAGAAATATGAATTAGAAATATTTTCCTAACTACTCTCAATAAGTTTTTACAAAACAAAAAACCACTTTAATCCTAAAAGTTTCTTCTTTATAGTGTATTAAATACATGTTAGTTATATATCTTACAAGAGTTTTGACAAAAAAAAAATTTAAAGTGCATTAAATTCATGTTAGTTTTACCTGACAAGAAAGGTTTCAACAAAAACATCAAAAAATTTAAAGTCACAAAACAATCATTTTTTTCCTACTGCAAATAAACTTTACAGCCCTGAAAAATCTCATACAAAGCACAGCTATCTATACTGTAAAGTCTCTTCAATATATACATGAAGTGTACTCATTTATAAGCCTCAAATTCTATTAAAATTAACTGAAAAGAACAAACTAAAATATTTTTATATGGGGAGTACTCTGCTATAAAAGAAGGACACACTTAAGTTACTTGTAGAAAAATGGATGAACTTTCAGACTGTAATGTAAAGTGAAATAAACTAAATATACAAGCTTAAATATTGCATAGTCTCTCTTATATGAGAAACTCAAAATATAAAGAGGTAAACAGACAACAGGAAAAAAATGAAAGAGATGGAGGGAGGATAGAGGGTAAAAATGCAACCAGAAAGGGAGGAGAAAGGGAATATAAAAAGAATTAAAATGCCAGGCGTGATGGCACATGCATACAAACCCAGCACTTGGGAGGCTGAGGTAAGAGGATCACTGCAAGCTCGAGGCCAGCTGGGCCAACAAAGTAAATTCAAGGCCAGCCTGAACTACATAGTGAAACCTTGTCTCAAAAAGAATACCAAAAAAAAAGAAAAAGAAAGAAAAAGATATGTTATGTACAAGCACTAATTCCCCATAATGAATGTAATCATTATGTACCACAAACATATACAAATAAAAAATAAAAATTATATTTTTAGAATTTAAAATTAAATGTTAAAAATACTTGATGAGAATTTATAGTTATAATTAGTACTGATTTCCCTAAATAGGACATCATCTAAAGAGTCTTTAGATATGGAAGTATTTATTGTTGTTACTTGTAAACAACTCTGTAGTTAAGCATTTAGTACAAAAAACACCTTAAAAATGAAATGATTTGCCCCATAGCCTGTCCAAAGAAGAATGAGTACAAATGGGAGCTGAACAACAAAACAAAGCAGTAACAAATGTGCTGCACTGCAAGGCTTTGTGAAGCAAATTTAAAGTATTAGGTATCTTTATTATACTTGATACTATATTCTTATAAAATGATCCTTATTTCTTTAACACTAACCATGCTACCAAAATACATTATCACTTAAGCATATACATGAACCATGTACTCTATTAGAAAACCAAATATTAAAAAAATTTACTTACTCTTAACCACTCTACCATATTTTCTTCAATTTCACTATCAGCAGAGATGTCTAATATAAGACGTCGTGTCAAATGAGCTTTGTGATATCTCATAAAAACATCTTTGTTTTGTACATATTTAAGTACCAAGAGCTGCATAAAAACAAAGTTACTTTTAATTCTTACATACTCTCATTCCCTAATTGTCAAAATTTAAAAATCTGTATAAGCATATACGAGAAGTCTACTAACTCAATTATTCATTTCTGAAAATAACTAGTGCAATACAGTACTTTACTATTTTAAAAGTTACCAAATTTGAGACCATAACCAAATGACCCTTTAGTCCCTAGAAATATCAGTATTCCAGTTGGCATAAAATGTGACAATATTTTACATGAAAATCAATGACTCTTCCCCAACTTTCTTTTTTTTTTCTGCAGCACCGGGGATTGAACTCACGACCTTGCGCTTGCCAGGAAGGCGCTTAGCTAGATCCCCGGCCCTCCCAACTTTCTTTTCTGCATGTCTTCTTCACTTATTCTCTGACACCAACTGTCTCTCTAGGTTTTTGTTCTATACTTTTCCTATACTACTCCCCACCCACCCCCCAGCACTGGGGATTGAACTCAACCTTGCACTTGCCAGGCAGGCACTTACGCCACTGAGCTAAATCCCAGGCCCCTACTACCACCTTTTTTTCCCTCTCAGTATTCTTAGGCTTTTTAGGTTTGTATCATTCTATTAACGACCAGGCACGAGTAGAAATGCAAATAATTAACTCTTTACTCCCATTTCTCTATCTAGGTGGGTTCTCATAAAAAAGAAAAGAGTAGAAAATTGCCAATATCTCATCACTATCATTCCAAATCTTTTCCTTTTTTGTCCTTTAGTAAGAGACAGAATTTAATTATCTAAACAAATCAAGAAACAGGAAGAATTAAATAATATGACTCCTTAAGGTGGATATAAAATAAACAATTTTAGGTAGAAGAATAAATGTCCTATATAGATCTTGTATTGTGTAATTTCATAAATCAGCTGCTTGAATATACAGTATATACACTTTTTAGTGATACTATCATAGAGTCTTCTAAGCAAAACATTCAAGATAATTTAAAAGTCTGAAATACAAAAAAATTTGCATACCACTTCTTTAAGCTTTGCTTCAATCTCTTCAGAGGTTAGTTTTTTACTTAATGGTGTTTTTCTCAGCAACATGTCACAGTAATTGGCAAGCAACTCAGGGCACTTTGATTCGGGTTGAGTTTTCAACCCCACTCTATAAAACAAAAGGAGTTGAAAAATTATAATTATTTGCAAAATTTTTTTTTTCTAAAGTCAATTCTTCAAACACTAATTTCCAAAGTTAACAACAGAATTCTTGGCAGGGTCTGGTGGCACACGATTGTAATCCCAGCACTCAGGAGGCTGAGACAGGAGGATCCTTGTAAGGTTGAGACCAGCGTGGGCTACAAAGTGAGCTCAAGGCCAGCCTGAATGGCATAGCGAGACCCTGTCTCAAAAAGACAAGGGCCGGGGATTTAGCTCAGCGGCCCAAGTGCCTGCCTGGCAAGTGTGAGGTTGTGAGTTCAATCTCCGGTAACAACAACAAAAAAAAGCGTAAGTGCCTCCTTAAATCATGAACTGTAGATATTGTGCCCTAATCACAGTGCTGTTTTAACATACGAATTTTTCCCCCCTCCTGGCATCAGGGATCAAACTCACGATCTCGCACTTGCCAGGCAGGCGCTTAGGCCACTGTGCTAAATCCCCAGCCCTTGTCTTTTTGAGACAGGATCTCACTACGCCGTTCAGGCTGGCCTTGAGCTCACTTTGTAGCCCACGCTAGTCTCAATCTTACAAGGATCCTCCTGTCTCAGCCTCCTGAGCGCTGGGATTACAGGAGTGCACCACGACGCCCAGCAAGACACTTATTCTTACGATTCCAAAAATATTAACTCCACTCCTGCAGGACCCTGAGAGTGAGAAATCCCTACAATTCCAACCTCTGAGCTCCTGCTTGTCTCTTTCTAACGCTGGCCATGCCAATGGTCCTTACAAGCTTTAACCCAGATAGCTGTTAAAATACTTTTCAGGCAGGTGCTTTGTCACTGAGCTAAATCCCCAGTCCCTGCCATTTTTTTCTTTAAAAAAATTTTTTTTCTCCAATCAGATTTTATGGGTACATTTTAGATATACACATTAATCACATCCATCGTTGTTTCTTTTATCTCCCATTTCCCTCCTCTCCCTTTGACCCCTCCTCCCCTCCTCATTTAACAAAAGCTTTGTTTCCATTTTTTTCCTTTTCTTATTTTTTTAACTTTTCCCTTTTTTCCTTCTCCTCTACCCCTTCCCCTGTTCCCCGCCCCCCTTGCACATTTTCTTCCTGTTTCACAACACCTATAATACATTTTGGTCCTTATTTACACTTTCGGTTTCTCACACCAGAAAAACAATGGTATTTATACACGTGTCCAAATTATTTCACTTAAAGAGTGTGGGCTCAGGGCCAGGGATATAGCTCAGCAGCATAAGCGCTTGTATGGCAAGCACAAGGTTGTGAGTTCGATCCCTAGCACAAAAAAAAAAAAAAAAACAAAGTGCAGGCTCAAGATGCATCCATTTACCTAGAAATGTCTCGATCTTATCACTTTCCTGACAAAATTTTCAAACCAATGTATTGTATTTTCATGATTGAAAGTCTTTTATTTATTCACTTTTTAAACATATGTAAATCTTAATTCAACATTTTAAAATTTCTTGTGCACATAAAATTCAAGGGTTATTTTCCAAGTATTGAGCCACTCACATCATTCTAAGTACACAAATCATCAAAATAAGATAATTATACTGTGTACATATAATATATATATAAACTTATACTGGATAAGTCAACTCTTAATTCAAAACATTTTTTTCAGTGCTGGTGATCAACCCAAGGGCTCATGCACACCAGAAAACTGATCTACCATTAAACTACACCTCCAGTCTCTGCATATATCAACTTTCAATTAGATTAATGAAACTGTTTTTCCTCAATTATGAATCCAGTGAGGAATGAGCAATGATTGTACATCTACATTTATTTTTGTAAAAGTGTATGTCTCTGCTCTGAGAAATCTCACATAGGTTAAGTAGATGAAACTACAGTAGTTTTTCTTGTATTGTCAATTTTCTGAGCATCTTCTAAATCACTTGATGAAAAACAAAATATATGCTGATCTAAAAAAAATTTTAACAATGCAATATTTAATAGCTAACATCAATTATGTTAAAAGCAAAGAATTAGAAATTCACTTCATGTACATCAATACTAATATTTCAAATATTTTTCCTTCTCACGCAACCTTGTAGGGCTTTATAGTTGGAGACGAAACACTATAAAAGTGATGAAAGGTATGCTTTTCTTTGCAATGTGCAATGACTTCTTATGAAAGAAGTGGAAGAAATGCAAAGATAATTCCATCATAGAGTTCAGTTTTAGAAGAAAAGCATAATTTGAGCATAATTTGAGGATGTAGAAATGAATTTCCTTAAAAGTGTCCACATGAGGCAAGGCACTAGGAAAGTCTTTTTTCTATCCCAATAGAGACATGCTTTGCTAACTTAATGAAAATCTATCCATCTCTTCCAACCTGTTTGCAGCACCTATGCCGAGCTCACACGTGAACTCCTGACTTTAATCTGCTGGTAAGAGAGCAATCAGTCTTGCTGCTTTAAAAGTAGTGTATCAGCCAGGCGTGGTGGCTCACGCCTGTAATCCCAGCCCTCGGGAGGCTGAGACAGGCGGATCATTGTGAGTTGAGACCAGCCTGGGCTACAAAGTGAGCTCAAGGCCAGCCTGAACAGCATAGTGAGACCCTGTCTCAAAAACAGGGCTGGGGATCTAGCTCAGCAGTCTAAGCGCCTGCCCGGCAAGCGCAAGGTCATGAGTTCAATCCCCAGTGCCGCAAAAAAAAAAGTAGTGTATCACCACTTCCCCCACCCCCCGCCTACCTTAACAGTTTTCTATTTTCAGCTGAAGCTGTTGTACTACGAGCAAAATGGTTTAATTAGGATTTATCCTGCTTGGGATACATTAGGATCTTTCAACAATTTTGGAAATTTTTGGTCTGTAGTTTTTCAGATATTGATCATGCACTCAGAAATCATTTTCTATGACTCTAATTTCATATTGTTGTAGACATTTCTACCTTTTTTTCAGTCAACACTCTCCACCTAGTTGGCCTTTAATATGAACATATTTTCCCATGCTATTATCTATCCTTAGTAATTGCAGCTATAATTCACATACCATACTATTTGTTCATTTAAAGTACACAATTCAATGTTTGAAAAGCCCACTGACAGAGCTGCATAATCATCATCATAATCAAATTTGAGAATACTTTCATTACACTAAGAAGAAAGCTACATCCATTAGAGTCAAATCCCATTCTCCAGCTAACCCCCATATTCTTCTCCCCATACCTGGCAATAATTAGTCTTATTTTTTTGTCCCTATGGGATTTGCTGATTCTGGATAGTTTCAATGCTATCTTCCAACACGTAGTCTTTTGTGGCTTCTTTTACTTAGCATGATGTTTTCAAGATTCACCTATATCATACAATATATTGGTAGCTTTTCACCTTTTTAGATATCTCACCTTTTTAGATATACATACTTTTATTGTGGTAAAACAGATCAACCACTTTAGTCATGTTTAAGTGTATATTCAGTGGCATTAAATATATGCACAATGTGATACCAACATCACTCTTACACCCAGAACTTCTCCATTATTCCAAACAGAAACTATATATCCATTAAAAGATAACTTCCTATTCTCCTTTCACGAGTCCTAGATAACTTTTATTTTACATTTTGTCCCAGAATATCAGAAACTACTCAGTGCAGCACTAAAGCATCAGTTAAATAAATTATGCCACACCTATCAGACAGATATGCCTTGCTACTATGGAAAACAAGGCTATGAAAACCTCACAGCTATCATCATAATGGTCAAAGACAGAGAAAACGTGAGTCCTTTCAAATCGGGGAAAAGACAGGGAAACCTGAATTTCCCACTGCCACTCACCACTGTATTAGAAGTTCTAATAAGAGTAATTAAGCAAAAAAAAAAAGAAATAAGACATTCACAATAGAAAGAAGTATCTGTTATCAGACATCATGATCTTCTACAGAGAAAATCTGAAAGAATTCACAAAAAAGAACTTCTAGAGCTAATAAATGAATTTAGGAAAGTTACAGGGTATAAGATCATATAAAAATCACTTTTATTTTCTTATACCAGCAACAAATAATCCAAAAGGAAACTAATCAAAACAGGACAGTAAGCATAAGTGCAGACATATAGGCCAATGGAAATGAATTAAGCATACAGAAATAAACACATAAAACCATGGCCAACGAGTTCTTGGTAACAGGGCCAAGACCATTCAATTTGTGCTGGGACAACTGGGTATCCACATCCACACACAAATAAAGATGGACTTTAATCTCATGCTACATAGGAAAATTTACTCAATGTGAGGTGAAGTAAGCCTTTCCTGCTTTAGAAAAAATTGACTCACAATGGATTGATGACTTAAACATAAGAGCCAAAATCATGCAACTCTGAGAAATATAATGGTGAATCTTCATGTCCTGAATTTAGAAATAGACTCTTAAGCACAAAACCAAAACACAGAGGCCAGGGATAAGTTCAGTGGCACAAGTACCTACCTGGCAAATGCGAGGTCATGAGTTCAATCCCTGGTACGAACAAAACAAAACACACCACATAGACACAAAAACGCAGTAACAGAAAAAAATACTATTGAAATTAAAAGCTTCTGTGCAGTGTGCTGGGTACGTAGCTCAGTTATACAGCACTGCAAAGGGTTCTAGGTTCTATTCCCACACTGTAAAACAAAATAAAGCTTTTGTTCAGCAAAAGCTATTATCCAGAAAGTGAAAAAAATATACAGAATGGGATAAAGTATTTGCAAATTGTCTATCTGATAAGGTTCATGCACCAGAATACATAAAGAATTTTTACAACTCAAAAACAAAAAGATAATGAAGCCAATTTTAAAATGGCAGAAAGCAGGCTGAGAATGGTGGTGCACATCTGTAATACCAGCACTTGGGAAGCTGAGGAGGATCACAAGTTCAAGACCAGTCTGAGCATGTATGACTGAGAGAAGTTCTGTCTCTAAAATGAAAATACTGTCAGCATCAGTCTGAGCTCAAGATCAAGGATATCATAAACTTGCCACTTGTATATAGACTAACTAAAAAAAAGAAAATTCCCAGTTAAATTTACATAATAGAGGATATAGATTACCTAATAAAAACTACAATTAGTTTTGCCCTATTAAATATAAATCATTTCAGAAAAAGAGGGCAAAAATTCACAAAGGACTTGAAGAAACATTTTTCCAACAAAAATACAAACATATGAAAAGATAGAAAGAGGGCCGGGGATGTAGCTCAGTGGCACAAGTGCCTACATGGCAAGTGCAAGGTTGTGAGTTTGATCCCCATACCAAAAAAAAAAAAAAAAAAAAGGAAAAAGAAAAAGAAAAGATGCTCACAATGTAGTTGGAGGAATAAAATCAAGTCACATCATACCTCTAGTATCACTATCATCAAAATAATGCAAAATAACCAGGTGCTGGGAAAGATGCAGAAAAACTGGAGCCTTTATACAGTATATTGCTGATAGGATTGTAAAACAATTCAGCCACTACATAAAGCTGTATGGTAGTGCATACAGTTCAAATTCCCATGGCTCCATAATTCTACTTCTAGGTATATTCCCAAAGGAAATAAAAACAAGTAGTAGTGAAAAAAAAAAAAGTGCACGCACATTCATATTTTTAAACAACACTATCCACAGAGATAGGAGTCAAATACATGGGGTGAGGGGTGATGGAAGAAACTGCCTAAGAGGAAAGCACTTTACTTTTGAAGTTTTATGTATTTAAAAATATATAAATATATATATTTTGTTTTGCTTTGAGACAGTCTCATTATGTACTTCAAGTTGGCCTCAATCACATAGTGATCCTTCTCCCTCAGTCTCAAGTGCTAGGATTATAGCTATGTGCAGAAATATTTTGGAAAACAGAGTTGGTGGTTGTACAATATTGTGAATGTATGAAATGACTCTGAATTGTTCACTTTAAAATGCTCAACTTTATGTTGTTTGAAGTCATTTCAATAATTTTAAAAAATAGCAACAATAAGGAAGACATTCAACTTGACAATGAACAGAATACCTGTATTAAATGAATCTTTTAGTAAGTAATTACAAACTCAGGAGAAAATTTTTTTAAAGAATCAAAAATTTCCAGGAAGGACAGCAAGCAGATACAGGCAAACCATGGAAGAGTTTACACTTTAAAGAAAGTAGTGGTACTGAGTACATTTCCAAATGGTAGACCTTTTGCTTGAAGAAAAGTCTAAGTCAGTGCTACCTTTAGGGCAGATAAAACTCAATTACAAACCTGCATCTTTCTAGGTGAACAATCAGGACAGAGTTGAGACAACATAACAAAAACGACTCTCTGCAACTTATTTACATATCCGAGATAAAAGTGATACTGCCAAACATACAAAGAAACAGAAAAATATTACCTACATACAAATGGAAAAAGTCAACAGAGATCTAGATAATCAAAATAAAAATGAAAGTATAATCAACTGAACAAGAAACCATGAGTCTCGGGAGCTAAAGATGGCGGAACAGTAAGCAGCAGAGTAAACAGTCTCTCTGAGAGAAACAGTTCAGATGCTGGAATATAACATCATGGAGAGGACAAGAAGGAAGGAAGTGAGTCCCCTGAACCAAGGAAGAATCTAAAATATGAATTGAAACCCACAAAGAGAATAAAAAGAATTTAAATGAAGAAGGGGGTGGCTGGCAGCGCCTCAGTCTAGAGCCAGATTCACCCTGCCAGAAGAGCTGCTGAGCCTGGAGACGCGCTGTCGCAGTTGCGGTCATGGTAGCAGCTGTGGTCGACCCTACAGGTCTCTGCGGAGAGGCGCGAGGGTGAAGGAGAGTGGCGGATGCGGAGATCTGCGCTGGCTGGTGCTTGGAATTCCACCCGCCCTGCCCCATGGGAGAGAGTGATCGCCAGGCGCCATTTTGGAGTCCGGCGGGTTACACCCGGGGCCCAAGACTGCTGACCCCTTCTGGCGTCAGCGCCAGGTTGTGGGTGGAACCTCCGAAGCTGCTGGGAAACGAAGCCAGAAAAAACAGTCACTTGGGAGCTCTAGGTTGTAGGTGGACCCGCGGAAGCTGATTGCTCAGAGATCCGCTCCGCTGCGCGTTTCAGGCAATGCCGCCTAGGTTCCCAAACAGCTTAGATTCGCAGGGCCTGACCAGGTCTGCTCCAGTGCAAACCCCTGGTGGCTTGGTGTCCAGCTCAGTGCAGAGACACAGGCACCCAGCGTTGGATGTACGTAGCCAGCACTGGCCAGAAAACACAAACAGTCTAGCTTTGTAGAAGTTGTGGCCAGTGCTGGGATGCCTGGGACCACACTACTCTGTGGTGGAAGAAATCAAGAATATGCCAAGACAAAGAGGTAGAGGGCAATCTCTGGCGTCCAACCCAAGCAGCGCAACTCCACAAGAGGAAAACACGTGGAGATCGAGAATTGCACACCTGAAATGTCTGAAGTGATGTCAACTGAAGTGACGAAACAACTTCAGGAAGCTATAAGAGAAATTAGAACAGAAATTCCATCCCAGGTAAAAGAAGAAATGAAAACCATAATAAAAGAAATACTAAGCATCTTTAAAGAAGACACAGATAAAAAAAATAGAGCATAGGAAAATGAGGAAACCATGAATGAACAGCATAAGAGAGAGTTAGAATGTATGAAACAGATTCAAAGAGATATCCAGAAAATTAAAAATTCATTCAAAAGCTGGCATGTTGACATGAAGGAAACTAAAGAAAGACTTTCAAAGCTTGAAGATAGGTTTGCAGCCAACAATCGTGAAAGGAAAGATCTCTTAAAAATAACAAGGTCTCAGGAAGAAGTAACAATTCAACAGCTGGTAGACAACTCAAAGATGCATAATTTAAGAATTAAAAATGTGAGTGAAGAAGCAGGTGTCAAGACAAATGACATCAGGACCTTATTTACAGATATAATTCATGAAAACTTCCCAAGCATAAAAAAAGAATACGACATTCAAGTAAGTGAGGCATATAGAACTCCATCTAGCCATAACCAAAACAAATCTACACCCAGGCATATAATAATCTAGATCCCAGAAATTCAACTCAAGAACAGAATAGTAAAACCTGTTAGAGAAAAGAAACAGATCACCTATCAAGGAAAACCCATGAGAATCACAGCAGACTTCTCAACACAAACCATCAAGTCAAGAAGAGGCTGGAGTGAAGTAATGCAAGTCCTAAAAGAAACTTCCAACCCAGACAGATGCACCCTGTAAAACTTTCCTTCAAGATTAATGGAGAAACAAGATACTTCCATGACAAAGAACAACCCAAGGAATTCATGACCACCAAACCAACCCTACAAAGATCACTAAAGGACATTTTAGAGAGAGAGAAAAAGGACCACGGTCTCAGGAACAATGTCAGAGGGGGATTATCAAGTGGGGCCAGTAGACTGAATGGAGAGGAAAAATAGGGAGCCAATAGCAGGAAAATAGCATGGCAGAGACAATACAGTGCAAGAGGGCCTCAAGGCACTAATAGAAAGAGAGGCATAGGAGACAGGATCCATCAATATGCTGTATGCAAGAAACACATTTACTAGAAAGAAAATTCACAGTCTGAAAGTCAAAGGAGAGAGAACAATGCCCTATGTGACAGGGAGCCAGAAAAAAAAAAATAGGGGTAGCCTGCCCATTAATTGCAGAATGGATAAGAAAGACATGGTATTTCGTGGGGCGGAAACCTACTCAGCTATAAAGGAAGATAGCCTAAGGCTCTTGTAGGTAGATAGAGGCAACTGGTAATAGTGCCCATGGATGTAATGGATCAGAGTCACAAGGGTGAATTTTGTGTTCTCTATGGCATAACAACCTAAAGGTGTTAGTGGGATCCAAAATGCACAATACATATTGGGAAAGTCAAAGGGGGAGGAATTATCTAAAAAGGGAAGGAAATGACCACTCTTAATCTATTATCATGATTTGAAATTCAGATTGTACTCATTGTTCTGATTAGTTTCATTTTATTCTGATGTGTTTGATTTTATTATACTTGACGGCATGGACAGCTATTTTAAAGATAACAAAACATGTAATTGCAGCCATGGCGGATGTCCAATTATCTTGTTTAGATAACCCTGTATGGCTTTCATTGTTTGTTTTGATTGATTTTACTCTATTCTGTGTGGTTTGATTGTAATATGTCTGAAGGTGCAGGCAACTATTCTGAAGATAACAAATATGGTAGCCAATGCTGTTTTGCTAATATCTTGAAATTCTGTATTGCTTACATTGTTCTGCTTTGTTTGTTTTGTATTGTTTTGTTTCTCCTGTTTTAGTTTGTTGTATTTTGTTTGATTTTACTTATCCCTGATGGTATGGGCAGGTATACTGCAGATAACAAGAGGCATTATGGTAGCCTTATTGATTGCTTTTTACCCTGTTTAAAAGTCATGTACCATGTTTATTGCTTTGTTTGTTTGACTTTACTCTGTTTTGTTTTGTTTGGTTGTATTCTTTTCAAAATTAAAAAAAAAAAAAACCATGAGTCTCTATTGATATAATATGTAAAAAAGCTGATGAAGATTGGGATCTTTACATAGTTTTAGAGTACTTCCCAAAAATAATCATAAAAAGAGTAACTTCATAGCAGAAAGATCTGACAGACACCAAATAATCAAACAAAACAAGAACAGTAATAGGATAAATCAAAATCCTGAGTCCTCAGATAAGATGTGGTAAAACAGAGCTTCACTTCTGACAAAAATGCCAATCTGAATCTGAACACATGGGAACATTATGTTAACACAAATTAAGCATCATTCTACCAAACAGCTCTCCTGTAAACCTTCAAATGTACAAGGACATGAAAGTAAAAAAATGAAGCAAACTGAGAGATGGCTTGGACAAGGAAGACCAAAGAAACACAAAAGTTAAATACAACACATGATTCTGCACTGAATGTATGTTTGTTACAATAAATCATTTATGATTAATTCATGAATTTTACAGGGGGTCTGAATGCTGGATATAGAGGTGCACACTTATAATCCTAGCACTTGGGAAGCTGAGACAGAAGGATCACTGTGAGTTCAAGGCTAGCCTGGGCTACCTAAGAAAATTCGTGGCCAGCCTGCACTACAGTGAGACCCTGCCTCAAAAGAAGTGTCATTAAGGGGGTCTGAAGAGGACAGTAGGCGGTAGTATTTATCAAAAATCATTTTTAGATTTTGGAAGCTGTACTGCAATCATGTTTGTAGAAAATACACACTAGTGTATTTGGAATAATAATCAACTTACCTTCAAATGGCTCTAGAAAAAAGATTTACTGTATATTTGCAAAGAGAAATGGGCAATAGAGGAATAACAATTTTGACAGTATGCACACATATACACATGTATTTGATAACCTAAAAGAAGCTAGTAAATTCACTGGAAACCATAATTTATCCAAACAACTAGATAAAATGAAAAATCTGAGAAATTCTGTATCTTTAAAGAAATTAAACTCATAAAATAAACAGCTTTCTACATAGAAAACTCAAGGACTAAATGATTTTTTTTTTTTTTTTTTTTTGCAGCACCAGGGATTGAACTCGCGACCTAGCACTTGCCAGGCAGGCGCTTAGAGGACTAAATAATTTTACTTATGATTTTCATTAAACATTTAAGGAACAAATAAAACCAACTGCACTAAGTCTCTCGGAACATAGAAAAGAGACATTACTTGCATTAAAATTGATTTTTTTAGGATCACAGAATAAATGAAGTCATTGTTTTCATATGTAATAGAATACCTTTAGTGACTAATAAGGAAAAAAAATCAATCAAATAATTAAAATGTTTTCCTGTTTCAGAAAATAAAAGTTAACTTTTCTGGCTATAAAAGATTAATAAAAAATAGTCAAGGGCAGAAAGAGTCCTAAGAGTAACAACAAAAACAAACCTAACAGGAAAACAGGGTACCTTACAGATCCAGTAACATATAATACAGTCCAAAACGATTTAATTATTTTTATTGATTTATATATTTTTTTGGTACCAGGGATTGAACTCATGACCTGGCACTTACCAGCAGGTGCTGTGCCGCTGAGCTATATCCCCAGCTTGATTTTAATTATTTTTAAAATACACTTTTAAAAAAGCTTACCCTTTCTGCTTCAAAGGTAATTCAAGTTTAAATATGGTAGCATCGTTCACAACAGCTTTATATGCCTGCAAAAAATAATTTGAAATGGAATATGAGCATTACTCTAGATATTTACAATATATACATAAATTATTACTCTTCTAAAAGTATGTAAAAAAACTGGGTATTTTACTGTTGTTTTGCAGTGCTGGAGACCAAAGCCATGGCCTTTCACATGCTAAGCACTCACTCTACCACTGAATGACATCCCTAGCTCAGACTTTAGTTTTACTGATCTGTCTGTAATGACAGAATGTTTTTAAAGACTTTTAGCATGCTCTGTCATGTTATAACTATCAATATTCTCAAGTTGGTCTTAAGATTGCCTGACAACCGTGCCATTACAATTCCTATCTAATTCCTAATGGCATTTTTCATATTCAGCGTCTTATCCTCCTAGACAGCTTTTTTTTTGGTGGGGTGAGAGTCTCACTATATAGTTCAGGTTGGTCTTGAGCTCACTACGTAGCTCAGGGCTAGCCTCAAACTTGCAGCGATCCACCTGTCTCAGCCTCCCAAGTGCTGGAATTACAGTAGTACAATGTGCTACCACTCCTGGATCCTAGATAGTATCTTTGTACCATTTCCTTTCTCCCCAAACCTTCAATGTTTTCTCCCTGTATATACTTTCTACTATCCTCATGCCTTCCTATTTCACTGAGAAAACTGATGTAATCAGAATTCCCTCTGCTTATGCCTACAATTTTCCCTCTCCATCATTTCTGCAGGCTCAGCATAAGAAGCATACTTTTTTTTTTTTACATCTTAAAACTTGTCTCTTGGCTCTGTCCACCTTCAGTCAATGCCCCATTTCTTTTCACTCGTTTAAGCTCAACTCCTAGAGAATTATCTAACTCATCATGGTTTTTTGTGTTTTGTTTTTTTTTTGCGGCACTGGGGATCAAACTCACCACCTCTCGCTTGTCAGGCAGGGGCTTAGGCCGCTGAGCTAAATCCCCAGCCCTCTAACTCATCATCTTCAGTGTCTTTCCCCATATCTTTTTTCTTCATTTTTTTCTTCTTTTTTTGGAGATAAGGTTTCACTATGTAATCAATCCAGGCTTGAACTCACTAAGTAGCACAGGTTGGCCTAAAACTACATAATCCCCCTGCCTCAGGCTTCCAACTGCTGGGATTATAGGTAGGCACCACCACACCTAGCTCAATATTTTTTTATTACCACTTCTAGTCAGGTTTTCAAATGACTGATCCACTAAACTATTCACATGAAAATTACTAACCACCTCCATGTTGGTGAATATAATGGCTAACTCTCATTTCATTCAACCTATCAGCAGTACTTTTGGTTTTAAAAGATCTTGCCATAGTTCAGGCTGGCCTTGAGTTCACTGTGTAGCCCAGGTTGACCTTGAACTTGTGGCAATCCTGTCTCAGCCTCCCAAGTGGTGCGATTATGGGCATGTGCCACTACAGCTGGGCATCAGCAGCATTTAAAAACTCTTTTCTCATTTGTTTTCTAGCACACCATACTCTCCTAGTCATTACAGTCATTCTCTCTCCTTATAAAAGATGGCTCCTCCCTTTTCTAACAACTTAATATCGGAATTCTAAGCATTCCTAGGATCTCTTTTTCATCTAAATTACTTCTTTGACGATTGCAGGCAGTGTCAGTGCTTTAAAAAAACAATTATTTTTATTTTCTTAAATCCGTTTTATTTCAAAGAGGAAAACAAAGGAACGCTGACATCAGTACATAAGGTGGCAACATTACAGGAAGGTGGACATGCCCTCTGTAAAACCTAGCATTTTTGAAACAAAAGGTTTACAACGAAATTCTTTTGAGTTTGACCTTCATGCAGCTGTTCTGATCCCTTGTTTTCCTGCCTATAACTCACAGCATCCTAAAGCACTTACTATTAGTAACCATTCAGCTTTGTGGATTAAAAAACAACAACAAAAACTGGACTCTTACAGGACTGTTTCAAGTCCTTTTTACTCTTTTCTGCAAAGAAATAGTAGTTTTTACTATGTTTCAGAGGACATACTAGGGAAACCCAATTCTACAAGTTGACTTTTCAAATAGGGTTAGCTGCTTTAGAAAGGAGGGTATCTCAAGCCTACAACACATATACTCTTCTCTGGCTGGAAGGTGGATGGATGAGATGCTCCATAAATGCTGATAGAAAACCCATTAGCTGAATCTCATTTGATTATCCAAGTAGTGTTACTGAGGGCATCAGAAAAACCTCAAGTGCTAACACTGGTGGGCTATGCATTAAATAGAAGTGACATATGAAGACCGGGCAGGACAGGTGGAGACGTTTTTCATTATTTAAAATAAATTTATCCATATTTTGTTTAGAAAAAAAAAAAAGCAATCCTTCTATGAAGAAGCTGCCAGATAAGAGTATATTTTCCCAGCTCCCTTCTTGGCCTTAAACTCCAGACTGAGCGTTTCCACACGAATGTTTAACACATGTTTTAATGTTAACCTGTTCAAAACTGAGTTTCTGATTTCCTTGCAACCATCTCCTCAAAATTTGCTTTAAATCTTGCCTTACCCATGATATGCATAACCTTCCAAATGGTCAGAACCATAGAGTGTATTCCCTCAATGATCTCTTATCATATTCCACATGATTCATTACCAAATTCTGTATAGTCTCTTGTCATAATAAAATCAAAATCCCTAGTTATCCTTCTTCTGGGCATAAGGAAATGAAATCACTATCTTGTAAAGATACTTGATTTCCCATGTTCTCTGCAGCTCTATTCACAAAAGTCAAGAGATGAAAACAACCAAAGTGTCTATTGACAGACAAATGAATAGAAAAATTGTGGTGCAAATATATAATGGAATACTACTGAGCCCTAAAAAGATACCTATTTGCAACTACATGAATGAATGAACCTAGAGGACGTTATGCTAAGTCCTCTCAAAAGAACCCTATGAAAGAACTTAGGACAGAAACTCTGCTTAGAAAAAATTGTGGAGAGAGACAAGGTGACAAGGAAGTTCTAGGAAAAAGTATAGTGGAAGCCAGATCTTAAAGAAGGATAAACAGGAATTTATTAAAAAACAAAAGAATATTCTTGGGAAAAATGAAGAAGAAAGCAAATTTCTAGCTAAATTCTAGCTCACAAAGATAAGCAATGCCTAAAAATACATATGCTAAACCAAATATAATAAAAACAGCTACTGTCCACACAAATTAAGAGTTGCTAGGTTTTTAGTTTGCAATTTCATAGCATAATGGTGCAAACTGCTTGTTTAAAGTAAATTATAAGGGCTGGGGACATTTCTCAGTGGCACAGCACCTGCCTGGCAAGCATGAGGCCCTGAGTTTGCTTCCTGGTACCAAAAAAAGAAAAATAAAAAAGGTAAATTATAAAAGTAACACTCGCAATACAAAATACTAATATTTAAGAACATATACCTTATCTCTTGCAGTAAGAAATCGTGGATCATCTTGAAAAGCTTCTTTGACGAGTTTACTAAATCTATTAAATAGTGTAAGTAACTGCTCAACATATTTCTCAGAGTCCTAGAAACAAATGTGTTACATTTAATTGAGTTTTTAACAGAAAAATGACAGAAAAACAACGTAATTTTAATAAAAGACTATAGTTTTAAAATTGGGGAAATTTTTTCATAAAAAATAAAATTTAAAGGTTTTCCAATATTACTTTATCATTTCAATCTCTAATCCTGCATTTAAAAAAAATACACTGATACATATCTATCAGCACTAATGAAGGAGACTTACAGTGGTAATAGTTTCAGCAGCTGCTACCATATCTGCCAGGCCAGCACTTATGATGTGCTCCTCCAAGTCTTTCAGCATTGGCTCTATCCCGTTAGGAACTTTGTCCATCAATGAAAACATTAAATGTAATTCTAAAAACAGGACACACTCATGTAATTATTTTACCAATTAGAATGAGTTTTTTCTGTTATTTAAATCATGAACCAATGATGTAGAAATATTTATGTTAATTGTATACTGTAGGTATAATTAGTTTAAAGTTATTCTAGTAAGTAGGACTTTCTGCTCTTCTACATTTGACAAAAATTCCTTGTTAAGAAAACCTAGTTAAAAGTGATCTGCACACATCTGTAATCCCAACCCTCGGGAGGCTGAGACAGGAGGATCACTGCAAGTTCGAGGCCAGCTTGGGCTACAAAGTGAGTTCAAGGCCAGCCTGAACTGCATAGGGAAACCCTGTCTGAAAAAGACTAAAAACAAAAAAAGTGATCAAAGACTGTAACACACAACTCCATTTAATCTTCGATGAGATAAAGTATTTTTTTATTTTTAAAAGTACAAACCAGCCGCAGGTGATGTACATCTGTAGTCTCAGCTACTCAGACTGGTGATAAAGGAAGATAGGTCAGAAGTTCTGGGGAACATAGCAAGACCCCATCTCAAGAATGAATCAATGAGTCTGCAATCCCAGCCCTCGGGAGGCTGAGGCAAGAGGATCGCTGTAAAGTAGAGACCAGCCTGAGCTACAAAGTCAGCTTGAGGCCAGCCTGAAATGCATAGGAAGACTTTGTCTCAAAAAGACAAAAAAAAAAAAAAAAAAAAACCAGAATGAATACATGAAACTATACTAGATATAATATGAATGTATATTCACAAATAATTTTTCAAACAAGCATGTAATCCCAGATCTGTAGAGGGGTTGAGGCAAGGTTTACAATTTGAACCCAGCCTTGGCAACTAAAAACTTGATGAGACTCCGTTTCAATATAAAAAACGAAAAAGGGTTGGGGATTAGCTCAGTGTGAAGGTCCTGGGTTCAATTCTCCGTTTAAAACAAAAAAATCCTTGTTTAGGGTGTCCAACATGGGTCAGACATAACTCTACTTCGATTAGCATATAAAATTTAAATATTTTGCCTAAAATTCCAGCATATGGGAGGCTGAGGCAAGAGAATTATGAATTTGAGACCAGCCTGGAATACACAGCAAGGCTGAGATAACAAAAAAATAAAATCAAAGTATTTCACTTATATTAATGAGCACTACAGAGCTACTCTAACAAATATACATGTGTAAAAGAATGGCCTAATAGAAATTTATTAACTGATTTGCTTCAAAGATACTCTTGAAAGAAATTTAAAATTTTATATGATGTTTTACCTACTTTCAGTTTCATTTCGCTTGATCATGCCTTGGCACTCCGCTAAAATAGTCTCTTTAAATGATGTCACCAAGGCATTCACACAGCATTCCATGAGCTGAAATATACAAAAAATTGGTCAAGGCTACTTTAAATTTCATAGCACGAATTTCTTCTAACTCACAGAACAAAATTAAAATTTTCAACACACGAAATTATGTGTACTTACCTTGATTACAGGATGAATGTATACTTAATACTAGTTTACCAAAATATTTTATATCACTCTAAGGGAAAAGCTAGAGAACTTAGGTTTTCTTTAGAAATTTTAAGTCTCCCAGGGAGAATACAAAAACACTAAAACCAAATTAAAATAATACTAACTGATTAATTCTTCCTATTTGGAGAGAACCTACACTGGTATTAAACTAAAATTCTAGCAGTATGAACATATTATTCAACAAACCATTACTGGATGCCAATTATGAGTGTCTACCAAAATAAGATGTAACCGCTGTTTTGAAAGAGATTACTACTTAACTGAGGGTAAGCAGGAGGAGAAACCCAAACTATTGTCCTACAAGATGGTATCTAATTGGATCCTGAAAAATAAATGCAAGTCCTAAAATAGACTGAGTATTTTAGGAACATAAGAAAGAGTAAAAAGCTGGGGATCTAGCTCAGCGGTCTAAGCGCCTGCTTGGCAAGCGCAAGGTCGTGAGTTCAATCCCCGGTGCCGCAAAAAAAAAAAAAAAAAAAAGAAAGTAAATGACAAGCAAAGATAGGCAGTCAAGAGAAGCCTAGGAAGAAGGCTGGAGTCAGATTATGAAAAGAAAAAAAAAACAGAGTTTTGAGATTTTATTCTATAGGCAAAAAAAGAACTGAGGAAGTTTAAACAGAGGATAAAAGTAGTGAAAGTCACTTCTTAAAGTAGTGTTAAAATCAGCGTAATGGCAGGAAGGCACTTAGAATGGAAACTGGAAAAAAGGCTGTCAAAACACTTCAAGGAAGCTGGTAAGGATCTAGTGTCCTATGAGAGCCATCCTGAAATCTAAATGAGGCAGAGGATTTCTAGGCCATCCTTGCTCTCAATATTATGCAATTATTTACTTCTGCAAGAATCAAATAAAATAGGTTGTGAGTACTGAAGCAAGATACACTAAAACCGATACATATCTTGTGAAACAAATTCATCTATCTTTACTATGGGGAGAAACTGTTTTAAAAATTCTTTGTTAAAAGATTCCTCTTGAGGCTGGGATCTAGCTCAGTGGCCTAAGTGCCTGCCTGGCAAGCGTAAGGTCGTGAGTTCAATCCCCAGTGCCAAAAAAAAAAGAAAAAGAAAAAAAAAGATCCCTCTTGATAAATGTTGGTAATTGCTGGACCTAAATTTAAATAATAGGTGTTCATTATAGTTTTCCTACCTTTAAAAACACTTTAAAATGTCTTTAAGGTCTTTTTTTGAAATCTCTTTTGAAGAATTATGTCAACAACTTTTGAATTCATGTATCTACCTCATTTTTGTCCTATGAAAATAAAGTTTTATAAAGTGGTTGAGAAAGTTTTGCCTTACAAGATGGGAAGCTCTGCCCCAACTGCTGAATAATCTCACTTTGTGCTAACTCTGGAGTATGCACAACTGGACTCTCCTACCTTCACCACTGAAGCAAGACTAAGACCAGGTAAATCTAACTACACACGACTAACGGAAAACAAAGACAAAGTGCAGTCTACATAAACTTCAGGCCCCAATCACCTCTGTTTTCTATTTTACTGAAAATTTTCACTTGAACATTATCCTATTCAATGGTTGTCCAAATTGTCAAGGATTCCCAGAATTTACTCTTGTATGTTTCAGACTATTTGCTGTGAAATCAGTTTTAATGTACGTGACCATTTTCTTTTAATGACATAGAACACAACAACAACAAAAAGAATGTAATTTGAGTACTCAGGAGGTTGAGGCAGGATGACTGCTGAGTTCAAGGGCAGCCTGAGCTACATAGTGAGTAAAAGTCTAGCCTGAACTACACAGCACGACCCTGTCTTGAAAGAAAAGAAAAGAAAAGAAAAGAAAAGAAAAGAAAAGAAAAGAAAAGAAAAGAAAAGACAAGACAAGACAAGACAAGACAAGACAAGACAAGACAAGACAAGACAAGACAAGACAGGTTGTAACAATGCATACTATTTCACAAGATTTTTGTTTCAGATGTGTACAAATAAAACCACAATAAAAAAAGTGTTTCTTATAGTAAGTAGGTTACAATAAGGATTGAAAGGTGAGGTTAAATTGACAAACTAATTGAAGAACACTATAAAGAACTTGATAACTATGTCAATGAATGGCAGTAGGTAAATAAATATTTGTGGAAGCAGTTTCAAGCTTAGGAGGTTAAGAAGATAATTATAATAACAAGTAGCTTTCAATGAATACTTGTACCAAACATTATGATAAATGCTTTATATATATTCACTTGACCAGCATGACAACCTTATATATGAAGCAGCTATTTATTTTCTCAAGACACAGGCTGAGAGTGGCTAAATAACCTGCAAACAGGCTCTGGGCCCAGCTTGAGTTGAAGGTGCTCACAGAGAATTCCACCAAGCCGTGCAGCTTGGGACCTCACCAGCAGACCGGTAGGGACCTGCGCGTGACCCACCATCAGCCTGGGACATTCGCAGCTTCCCTGGGGTCCTGCCTGGGCTCCACCCAAACACCACCCAGCAACAGAACAGCTACATGGTAGTCTTGGCTGGAGCTGAAGGTGTGCACTGTGAGTTTCACCTAGCCTTGGAGCCTCAACCGTGCATGTTGGATTCACCTGCCACAGTGGAATACAGGAAAATGACAAAACAAAAGAGCAAAATGCAATCTTGCACCTCCAGTCCTTCCCAAACAAGCCAAAGAGACACGGACACAGAAGAAAATATGAGCCATACACCTGAAACTTCTGAAATCATAGCAACTGAAGTAAAGAAACAACTCCATGAAACTTTAAAGGAACTGAGGTTAGAAATGATTTCCCAGGTAAAACAAGAGATGATAAATGTAATGAAAGAAATGCTAAGCACATCTAAAGAAGATATGGTTGGAAAAATAGAGGAACACTGCAAAAGGATGGAAACCTTGAATGAAGAATACAAGAAAGAATTAGAATGCATGAAACAGATTCAAAGAGATATCCAGGAAATCAAGAATGCCAACGAAAGCTGGCAAAGCCGCCTCAATGAACATGAAAATAGACTTTCAGACCTTGAAGACATGATTGCGGCTAGTGAGGAAGAAAGGAAACATCTTTTAAAAATAACAAGGAATCAGGAAATACCAATTCAGCAGTTGCAAGATGACACAAAGAAAAACAATGTAAGACTGATAATGTAAATGAAAAAGAAGGAGAAAACACAAATGATATAAAAACACTATTTAAAGAAGTAACAGCTTAAAATTTCCCAAACATGGGAAAGGAAACTGACATACACATAAGTAAAGCATACAGAATTCCAACTAGCCATAACCAAAATAGATCAACACCCAGACATATAATTATCAGCATTCCAGAAATTCAACATAAGAACAGAATATTACTGTTAGAGAAAAGAAGCCAATATATATCAGTTATAACCATTAATGTAAATGGGCTCAATTCACCAGTCAAAAGAAACAGACTGGCATAATGGATCAACAAACAACATCTAACCGTATGCTGTCTACAAGAAACCCATCTAACCCAAAAGGAAATTCATAGACTGAAAGTCAAAGGATGGAAAACAATACTCCATGCAACAGGAACCCAAAAAAAAGCAGGGGTAGCTGTTCTGTTCACAGATGATGTGAACTTTAAACAAATAATGGTCAAAAGAGATAAGGAAAGTCACTACATACTGGTTAGGGGAAAACTCCAAGAGGAAGAAATAACAATCTTAAATATATATGCACCAAATATGGGAGCAACCAACTATATAAAACAAATATTAATAGAAATGAAAAATCAAATAAGCAGTAACACAATTATAACCAGAGACCTTAACACACCCTTGACACTAAGAGACAGATCAACTAGACAGAAAATCAGCAAAGAAATAACAAAACTGAATCAAACCTGTGAACAAATGGACATGGTAGACGTCTACAGAGTTTTCCACCCAACAACATCAGAGTATACATTCTTCTCAGCTTCACATGGTACATTCTCTAGAATAGACCATATATTAGCCATAGAATATGCTTAAATAAATTCAAAGGAATCAAAATTGTCCCGTGCATATTATCTGTTCACAGTGCCATTAAACTGGAAATTAATGACAAAAGAAAGCGCAAACAGCCTGGTACGGTGGCTTACGCCTGTAATCCCAGCACTCAGGAGGCTGAGACAGGCGGATTGTTGTGAATTCAAGACCAGCCTGGGCTACAAAGTGAGCTCAAGGCCAGCCTGAACAGCATAGTGAGACCCTGTCTCAAAAACACCAGGGCCAGGGATCTAGCTCAGCGGTCTAAGCACTTGCTTGGCAAGCGCAAGGTCATGAGTTCAATCCCCAGTGCCACAAAAAAAAAAAAAAAAAAAAGAAACTGCAAACACTCCATAAACACATGGAAATTAAATCATACACTCCTGAACAATCAGAGGGTCACAGAGGAAATTAAACAATATCTACAAGCAAATGAAAATATAAATGCAACTTACCAGAAACTGTGGGATGCAATGAAGGCAGTCCTCAGAGAGAAATTTATTGTGGTGAATTCCCACATCCAGAAAATGGAACGAACACAAACAATCTGATGTTACACCTGAAACATCTAGAAAAAGAAGAGCAAGCCCAACCCAAAGCCAAAAGAAGGGAGGAAATTATAAAGATCAGAGCAGAAATTAACGCAATTGAGACTAAGAAAACACTACAAAGAATCAATGAATCAAAGAGCTGGTTCTTTGAAAGAACAAATAAAATTGATAAGCCCCTAGCCAGCCTTATTAAAAAAAGGAAAGAAAAACCTCAAATCCATGCAATAAGGAATGAAAAGGGTGAAATCACTACAGACCCTGTGGAAATACAGAAGATCATCAATACCTACTTCGAAAATCTTTACTCTCATAGGTTCGATAACACCGAAGAAATGGACAGATTTCTAGAAACATATCAATTATCAAAACTGGATCAAGAAGAGGTAAAACTACTGAATAACCCAATTTCAGTTAAGGAAATTGAAAATATAATTAGAACTTTACCAACCAAGGAAAGTCCAGGTCCTGATGGATTCACAGCTGAATTCTACAAGAAATTCAAGGAAGACTTAATGCCAACACTCCTCAAACTCTTTAATGAAATTGAAAGGAAAGCAAGTCTCCCTAAATCATTCCTGGAAGCAAGTATTACCCTAACACCAAAACCAGAGAAAGACCCGACCAAAAAAAGAGAACTACAGGCCAATCTCCCTAATGAACATAGAGGCAAAAATCCTCAATAAAATACTGGCAAACACAATGCAGCAAGTCATCAAGAAGATTATACACCATGACCAAGAGGGATTCATCCCAGGAATGCAAGGATGGTTCAACATATGCAAATCAATAAATATAATACACCATGTCAATAGAGCCAAAGATAAGAACTACATGGTCATTTCAATAGATTCAGAAAAAGCTTTTGATAAAGTCCAACACTCATTCATGATAGGAACCCTACAGAAAATTGGAATAGATGGCCTTTACCTCAATCTGATAAAAGCCATCTATGACAAACCAACAGCCAGTATCACATTAAATGGTCAAAAACTGAAAGCTTTCACTCTAAAATCGGGAACAAGACAAGGATTTCTGCTTCCACCACTCCTATTCAATATAGTGCTGGAAACATTAGCCAGAGCAATTAGACAAGAGACAGAAATAAAAGGAATAAGAATAGGAAAGGAAGAAGTTAAGTTATCACTATTTGCAGATGACATGATACTCTACATAGAAGACCCACAAAAGTCCATAGAAAGACTTCTGGATGTCATAACCAAATTCAGTAATGTAGCTAGGTACAAAGTCAATACTCAGAAATCAGTTGCATTCCTGTATACAAACAACAAAAGCACTGAGAGAGAAATAAGAGAAACCACACCCTTTACAATAGCATCCAAAAAAATGAAATACTTAGGAATCAACCTAACAAAGGAAGCAAAAGATCTATTCAATGAAAATTACAGTACTCTGAAAAAAGAAATCGAAGAGGATCTCAGAAAATGGAAAGACATTCCATGCTTGTGGATAGGAAGAA